>OY856413.1:778195055-778422555 GCA_963693085.1 Alisma plantago-aquatica
CCAAAACACTTCCACATTGCATTCTAAGGAAGGAGACGAGACCACTCACAATCCTCTATATAAATGTATATATATTAGGTTAGAGTACCTAGAGCTAGGTGTTAGCACCACAAGCCCAAATACAGGAAAAGTTGTACAATGGGATCCAAACCCAAGATATATTGCTACTAATAGATAATATAATCTTATATATCAAACATGCAATTAATAGAGAAGCTTGATTATTATAGCCTCAACAATTCATCAATTTTAGGTCTCCATTATTAAATGGAAAAATAAGATGCAAAATTGCAATAGGAGTTGCAAATTGAATAAGTATCAACAAGATTAAAGAAAATAGTTTCCATTTATACTTTCAACATTCAATATGATAAAATTAAGTAAAATTGACTCCAATAGGGTCATATATGCACGATGATATACTAAGCAATATTTCACAATCAAGTTAGAGAAAAAGAGATAAAATATAATTTATTTTCCAATGTGAATCATAAAGAAAAGTGACATACCTCAACTTTTGTATTGAAGGTCAGAGCCCAAACCTTGTTCCAAATTAGGGTAGGAAGCTACGTATTATATATTCAGATCAATCAGTGATTAGGCTCCAACAAACAAACCCAAAAACCAACCTTCTTACACTAATTAAGGTTATGAAAATCATATAATAGGGTATATTATAATTTCACAATTTTAAAATATATTTTTTATTAAGTTATGACTAAAGAATCATTCCATATGAATCTTACAAATTTAAGGTTATCAGGAAAATCTTAAAAGCCATGTACTTAATATATGGCCATCAATCACGAAAACCATACCAAATGATAGATATTAGTTCTTATTTCCAAAACATATTTTAATTTTTTTTATGTATATATTAATTTCTTTGAATTTTACAAGGTAAAATGATTTCATGAATTTAATAAACCAAACCATTGACAAGTACCCATAACACACTTTCATCAACATCAAGAAATTCTTACGTCAGAGGGTATATCAGTCCTCATTCAATGATCAAATCTCATGTGATTAAGGATTAAATAAAAGCGTCAAAGAGCAAAGATTCCATGAAAGCATTACATGTATCAATATAAACCAAGGATGAAATGACACATACCCACCAATAATCTTCCTCTTAGTTATATTGAACTCGGGCGCTCATTCAATCAACACAAAAAGTGTCATGATTCTGAAATCAAATTGCCAACTTCACATTTTATTCATCTCAATCTAATAAATGAGTTATCTCACTTTGCCAGTCCTCCTTACCTCAGACAACCCAACAATTCAGTTTGAGGTGGTCGGAGACCCTAAAAGAAAATCCGCCAATATTGGATGAAGGAAGGAAAGAGAAACTTGAAAACAAGAAAACAAGGGCAAAGATAAGGACCAAAACCTACTCAATATAGTTAAGAATATCTGCCAAAGCCATAAATATATATAGATCACCAACACACGATGTGATTATGTCTTACAATCAGTCACAAAGGGGGGAAACTTGAAAAAAGTGGGGAACCATGAAAGATACTTGACCCAATTCATGGAACAAGAATCTTCTGTAGATCCTACTCAATAAAATTGAGTGTTTAGAGGCAACCCATGTGGTCTCTATGTCTTTTTTAGAGACAAGGAAACTGCCACATTTGATTTGGGTTGAGTATGTAGTCACCAATGTGATTGGGAGCGAAGCGGCTAGTGAAGTTGATTGTTAGTTTGGTGATGGTTTGATAAGAAAGATATATGTGGAGTGCATATATATCATCTAGGAATCCAAGTGGCACTAGAAAATAGAGGAGCAAAGTACCTAGAAATGTGAAGGTCACCTGGGTCATCGAACCCACCGGAGCGAGGAATTGTTGGCTTCTGAAACATGTGAATATCATAAAGGAGAGAATATCATTGGTCAAGGTTGTGATGAAAGAGAGATGACAACCAGAGAAGTGTTGTTTGGAAGAGAGGAGTCTAGGATCCCTGGGACTCAAGGTAGGAGAAAGGCTGTATAATGCATAATGCTGACATAATTGTTCTCAAAGAGGATGAACATAAGATCAATGTGACACAACAAGTTAAGGAAACCTGAGACATAATTGGCATGACAAAAAACTAGGGGAAAAACTAAATTAACCAAAGTCCAATTACATTGGGATTGTATCATTTGAGATTATTTTCTACTATTAAATTAGAGTAGAAACCATTATCCACTTAAATAAAAATTTCCACCCAAATTAATTCAACCATGTATATTATGATTTTGGAGTTATATTTTACTTTAAGGATTATCTTATTTGTGTTCTAATACAATCAGAGTTAATCCAATTATTTTAATATTAATTGTTATACATCACATTAATTATTAATATTTAGGATTTAGAGTGTAGTCATTATAGTTTTATTCCCATGAAGGTCACATCAAATTATTTTATATAAACTATGACATTTTACTAATTAATTCTATTATGTCCATTAATGTCAACATGGACTCAATAACACATTAATGACTTCTACTTATGTCAAACATCCATTTATTTTCACATAATACGTATTAATCAAATTATTGTTGACATGGATCCTTCACTTATAATTATTCACATTACATTACTAAGTATGCACATAGTCATTATGTGTGTATTAACAGTGAACCATGTGAAATGTGTTACATGTAGTGGGTTCAACCTACTTCTTAAGGAATATTTAACTCATTAGGGCAACATTAATTGCATAAAGATATATGAGTGCTTAGAATCACCTAATGTTACTTATGAACACATATATGGCATCGGGCATATATAGAATTTGAGTTTGTTGATTACAGTCTAAGGTTGAAGTTGACCTGATCAATATTCATCTAACCTACACCAACGACATGCATGAAGTCTAGGGTTAGGTTCCATATATCTGACTCAACATCATATATGATTCACTTAATCAAATCTTGTTCAGGGTCACATTTATTTATGCAAGTTATGTGAATTAGATGTTTAATAGGGTAAATGCATTAATATTAGGTGGTAAATCTATTCTTATTTGGCCAATCAGAAATATCCAAAAACACAAACTCCTACTAAAAAAATAGGGTTTCTAGGATCAAGATAGCCAAAACTTGGTGGTTAAAAGGATTTAATCCACATTATCAACATATCCATAATCTCTCAAGTACTACCCCCCTACCCCTTAAAAACGTTTGATAAAAGAAGTCAAACAAAACTAGAGATACATGGGTGAGTCTAACAAAACCATGTATAGAATATGTTAGCTCATCATTTACTCTAAAATATCACCATACACCAAATATTAGGTTCCAAGAGTAGTCTAACCAACCATGTGGTTCTATAATGGATATACCAACTTACCACCTACTTCATCATCACCGTCATATGATTTTACTCTTAAGTCAGACCTCATAGACTCGCAACAAAAACTTGAGTATCCACTTAATACTTGAGGAAAAGGCACAAGGTGTTCAATCTAAACATATAAAACTAAACTCACTTAGGACCACATAATACTTCAACAGATTTTAGAACCTTCTATCAACCTAGAAAAGGTAGATACTAGTGTAGGTATCACATCTAGAGAGTTTCAATATAGGGTGAGCCACCTATTAGGAACTTATAGGAGAGGTAAAAACCTAAGGAGATAAGATTGAAATAGTCAGATGACAGACTGTATTGGATCTGATTCCACTCTCTTACTTGAGGGAATCATAGAAAACCATCCAATGCCAAACATGGTCATAATTTTTTACAAAGAATGATGAAATAATATCCAAGAATGTATTGTACCAAATACCAAAGCTATAGTAGTGGAATTAAATATATAACTATTGCAAGTATCCTTTCTATCGTAGTTCATCACCATGAATGGTGTATACAAATGAATCTTAAGGAAACTAAACTATTCAAAAGAGGTTGTAGAGGGCAACCTGGTTACTCCAATACTTCTCCAAGAAAAATGTCTACTCTCGAGCAATGGTGTCAGACGACCCAACTAACCAAGCTATTGGTCCTCCAATAAGGGAATAAAACTAAACAACCATTTTATCACACGATGTGAACTTCCTTAACCTTTATTTCCTTTCATAAAGCATAAAGAGACTTTCCAGTAACATAAGTTAATCTGAACTAGCAAGTGCAAAATTTTACAAAATTCATTGTTTAATCATTCTCTCTTTACTCATTCTCTCATTACTAAGATCCATAGGAAGAATAAAGGACCATTTAACTATGCTAACCAAGTCTACATAAGCCCTTTGCTCTACTCTTAATAAAAGATGGAAGTTTCCTCTTTTGGTGGGGCTAGTTCTTTACGTGAAAAATGTTTTAGTATGATGAGAAACTGGTTCAGTGAGTAGAAAATCGATAAGTAACCATGATGTTTCAGATGTTATATATAATGGAATTAAATATACATGCAAATATGCATAATAGTTAAAACTATAAATCATTCAACATGGAAGTTGATCTAATAGTGACTCCAGTAAATAATATAAAAATTATATATATCTTTTAGTCCAATTATTATGCTCTAGACCCACATAAGGTGTACCAAAATATGTGAAAGAATTGAAAAAAGCTATAATCTCACCATATGTGACTTAAAAGAATGTCCATAATTTAGGTTAATAATCACAATAAACCCCATCTCTAGTGGGCCTAATCACATCTGACTCTCAGTGGCTAATGGGAGTGATCAGATATCTTTAATATTCCTCTAAACCTAGGTACTCAGGTGGATAGTTAAAGCACTCTGACTTACTCTGCATTAGTTGTCCTACTAATAATGACCATTGACCAGCAACATAGGTACCACCTACATCCTTGATTTGTGTTGGGCACCACACTATAATAAGGAGTCTACCCTCACTAGCTTAGGCCTGCACACCTCGATCTAGTGTATTTTGGCTAACTCAATTTGGACTGCTCCTCCAGGCAGTAGCATGTTTCCTCCTCACAATGCAAGCCTCCTATGAAGGATTCTATATTGTCTAGAGCATCTAATGTCTAATGATAATTAATTTTATAGATAACAAATTTATTGTTAATAATACTACCCTACTATCGAAAACTAATTATTTGGCATAAACCATAGAGATCATATGGATAAAAACAAACTTCCGGGGTCTCTCTCAGATTCAGATTTAAATCTTTTAGATCCATGATAGGGCCAATCTCGTTTTTCTAATGCCTCTGGGGAGAATCTTTCCTTTCACCACATTTCTTAGTAACTCACATAACAGAGATTATATTAACATCATAGCACCACATATACAATATAATGTATTTCTCCTACATAACTATATTGGTCAGATACATAATTTTTGCAATACAAATTACAAAGTACAAATAGATACAAAAACAACATTATCACATGTTTATTGCTATAAATCAAGGTTAGAAGGTGACTTTACACTAACTTGGGTATTACCCAAGGTCACCGATCTAGGATCTAAGATTGCATGTCCAGATTTTAAAAGCCTCCAAAAACATCTTCTGATAGTCTAACCTCAGATCTATTTCTCCAAAAATGGTTGGCTAGAGGAAGAAGATGAAAAGGAGAAGTAAGAGAACCCTAAATTAGTTGAATAAGAGATCTCTATGAAGAAAAGGAGAAAGAGAGAAGAGATCTATGGTTTGAAACTACTTACCATGATCAATTTGTGGCTAGGTCATTAATATTTTCCTATTTTTTTGCATTCTTCTTAAAAATTGCCTTAGAAATTGCCTTTCTGGCAACCTCTTTAGCCATTAAGGGATCTGGTTTCATGGAAAATTGAAATATGAATTTAATAAGATGATTTTCATTGGATTTATATACATGTACAACAAATGCTATGATCATTTTATTTATTGGTTGTCTTGGGCGGTTACACAGTCCATTTTTGTCGGTTTACGTGGTCTGTTGGTTTGCATGTTTGTAGGTCTCTGTAGCATCAGTCTTTGTCACTCATTGGCTTGTGTAGCCATTAGTCTATCTAGCCATCAATCTACATGGCCCGTATGCCTGTGTGGTCATTGGTCTACGTGACCCATCAGCCTGTGCAGTCGTCATTTTATGTTGTCATAGGCCTACATGGATATTGACCTATGTGTCATCAGTTTGCGTGTCATCGGTCTGTGTCTCCATTGGCTCGATAAAAAGGTAGACTACAACTAGTTCTACAAATATTTTCTAAAATTACTATAACTCTTTCATTTTAACTCTAATCATGTTCATTCATTTTGTATTGGATTTGTAATTGAATTATCTACAATATAATAGTATATGTTTGACAAATTTTGAAATCATATTTTCTATATAAATTGTTTCCACTAGCATCATTAATTCTCTTCCCACATACATGTGTGGGATGTCTCTATATTAAATTAATTTTGGATCTCATGGTATTATCAATTAATGGCTTTGATTACCAAAGCATAAGTTCAAAATAAAACAAGGTCAAAATAAACCACAAGGTATTTAATTTACTAAGAAAGGAATAATTAACACTAAAATTATCTTCAATCATAAAACTACCACTACGAGGAGAAACATGTGGTAACAATCTTCCCCTCTTATAAAAATTGTGTGAAAATTCTTCAAAGAGGAAAGTATACTTGTTGCACATCTTTGATTCTACTTCCCAAGTAGGTTCTTCTATATCAGGATTCCTCTAGAGGACCTCACTAGGGGTATCTCTTTCTTTTTAAGATTCTAAATTCTACGATCTTGAATCTATAAAATACCTTCAACATAGGATATATCCTCTCATAATTGTACATGATCTGGGTCTATAATCTTCTTTGTACCTGGGTGACACTTCTTCAACAAGGATACATGAAATACATCATGTAGATTGGCTAGATCTGGAGGTAACTCAAGGTTGTATGTTATTGGTCCAATTCTTTGAATGATTGTATAGGGACCCATGTATCTAGGAGTTAGTTTACCTTACATCCCAAACCCAATCACAACTTTCTATGGTGATACTTTCAAGTAAACGTCATCACCTACCTCAAATTGCTGTGGTCTACATCATTTCATTGGATAGCTTTTCTCTATGTCTTATGCAACCTTCCATTGTTGCCTGATCACTAATATATTTTCTGTTGTTTCCTTGACCAACTCAGTACCTATAATTTGCCTCTCACCAACTTTATGCGGACAAATGGGATACTGAAAGTTCCTCTAATATAACGCTTCAGAAGGGGCCAAACCCAATCTAAAATGATACATGTTATTATAAGAAAACTCCATAAGACTAAGGTGATCATACCAACTACCACTGAACTACAAAACACGTGTTCTACGCATGACCTATAATATTTGAATGGTCCACTTTGTCTGTTCATCTGTCTCAGGGTAAAATGTGGTACTAAACTTAAATATTATTCCCAAACAATGATGCAAAAGATTCTAAAGTGTAGATGTGATTTGGGATGTTTGCTAGATATTATAGGAACGGGTACCCCATGTAGTTTGACTATCGCGTAGATACAGAATTTGGCTAACTTTGGCATATCTCATGTTTTCTTAACTAGTACAAAGTGAGAAAAATTAGTTAGTATATCTACTATTTCCTAGATAGAGTCATATGCACGTGGTGTTCTAGGTAATCCAACTACAAAATCTATAGTAATATGCTCCCACCTCCATTTAGGAATAGGAAGTGATTGTAGAGTACCTACCAACTTTCGATGTTCAACCTTGACTTGCAGTTATACCCCACACTTAGCTAGATAATCAAACACATATGTCTTCATAACTAACCACCAATACAATTTCTTGAGGTTTCTACACTTAGAACTAGTTGGGTGCATTCATACATGGAAGAGTGAGCTTCCTTAAGAATCTGTTGCATTGTCTCTAGATCACTTGACACACATAGTCTGTTCTACTGATACAACACCCTTCATCTGAGTATTTGAATTCTTCTCTCTTACCTTCTTCCATATCATGGATAATGTGTTGTGGATCATTATCACTTTGTTAAAGTTCCTTAACATGTTCATATAACGTAAATCTAACCTTCATATGTGCAATCAGTCCACCTTGTAAATTTATCTCTCTCATCTTAACTAGTAAGTCTCTTTCTACATATGTCATAAGGAACATTTCTGTAGATGATATTCACTTTCTACTCAGAGCATATGACACAATGTTGGCCTTCCCAGGGTTATAATCAATTGTAACATCATAATCCTTTATAACCTCTAACAATCTTTGCTATTTCAGATTGAGATTGTGTGAAAATACAATTTAGACTCTTATGGTCAGTAAAGGCCTGACATGACTCACCATAGAGATAATGATGTCATGTCTTCAAGACATGCACTAGTGCTGCAAGCTTAAGATTTTGTATTGGATAATTCTCTTCATTCTTTTTCAGCTATCTAGAAACATAGGACACCACCTTTCCTTCATGCATTAGAACACATCCCAAACATTTCCTGGATGCATCACATAAAACCACATAACCCTTGTTTGCTTCTAGTAAAATCACAACTTCTTTAAGGTTTGATAAATGTTCTCGCATGTTTCATACCAAACAAAAGGAGTTTCTTCCCTGTTAAGTGTGTAAGAGGTTCTACTAATACACATAAGTTCCTTACAAATCTACTATAATATACAACTAACCCTATAAAACTTCTAATCATAGTAGGAGTAGTGGGTTTCTCCCACTACAAAACATATTCCACCTTCTTAGGATCTACACTGACTTTTTCTCTTGATATGACATGTCCACAAAAAGAACCTTCAGCCAACCAAATTCACATTTGATGAATTTAAAATAAAGTTAAGTTGCCTCAACTATTGTAGCGCTATCCTTAGAACCTTTTCATGTTCTGCATCTCTAGAATATATAAGGATGTCTTCTAGGAACTTTACAATAAACTGATCTAAGTAAGGTTTCAAAATTATATTCTTCATATCCATAAAAGTTGGTGGGGCATTTGCAATCCAAAAGACATGACTATAAACTCATGTCACCCATCCATTGTAAATGTTGACTTAGGTACATGTGATGCCTTTATCATTAATTGATGATAGCTCAATACGATATCTATCACTAAAAATGTTTTTGCTTCACATAGATGATTAAACAGGTCATCAATCCTAGATAGAGAACATTTGTTCTTAATAGTTATCTTATTTAATTGTAGATAGTCTATGTACAACCACATAGTTCCATTCTTATTCTTTATACACTCTATTGGAGGTCCCCATGGTGATGTATTAGGTTGAATAATGCGCTTTTTTAGGAACACTTGTAACTGAGTTTTAATTCCTTCAACTCTGTAGGTGCCATTCTATAGACTGGTAACGCTGTTGTGTGACTACTAAATAAAATTTGTATCTCCAATCAAAATCTCACTCATGTGTGAATTTGATAACTCATTAGGAAAGATATATGGGAACTCACATAATACTAGAACATTGTCTATATTGATTGTTATTTTTTTTTCCCTAACATCTACCACATGTGCTAGAAAGGCCTCACATCCCTTCCTTATCATCTTATCAGCTACGACAACAAATACTATACACATGGCTATGTATCCAGTAAAGACACAAAATCTACCTAGATGAAAGATAGTATATATATTCTAACAATCCAATTGGACACAACATGTCTTCAGACAATCCATTATAAAAAAAAAATTAAAATGAATTAATGTCTAAGGGTATGAGATTAACCACTGTGGCATACCTACTAAAACTCAATGTCTATATCTAGAGTTATGGAGTAGTATGAATGCAGGAGAATGTTAAAATAGTAAAGCTAATGATCAAGTCGTGGTATTCTTGATTGGATGATTAACTTCTTAAGAGTGAAACACTAATACGATCAAGGTCTTACACGATCTTGAGAGATGAGGGAATAGAAACTAATGTTGATATCTTGTAAACTATGCTAAGTGTATTGATGAATGCATATTCCTCCTAGTTTAGTTATTGTTTTAGCCCTATTTTGCATTCGAATATCCTAGTTTCCATGAGAAATAGATTTCATTCAATGTGCTTAGATTTTCATGCTAATTTGTTAGGAATTGATACTTCTCTTAACTTCTATTGTAGATTCTGAGTTTTATCACTGTATAGAAAGAAGGCCTAGGGGGTCCCACTTCCCCTCAATGGGTGGGAGATGAGAGGAGGCTGCCTCCCTTAGGGTGTAGGGCATATACCCTAACTGAGAAAGGATTTTGAGCACTTCCAAAAGATATATCAATCAACATTTTTTTACCAAGGTCATAATTGACCTACTGATCGACCTACCAATTGAACTTCAAATATCATCAATAATAGAGATATAGTGAACAAAATTGTATCCATCGACCTCAATGCTCTAGCATCCCATTGACCTTCAAGGATGATGACCAAATAGACCAATGACCAAAGATCAATCTCAATATCAATCAACCTTCCATCTATCGCCCCCCAGGTAGTCAACCAGAGCTCAATGTCCATCCAATCAACCTATGACATAGTACAATTCCAAAGGAGATCCCTGGGATCCCACACTAGTCAAGTCATACTTGTTCCCATAAGGGGACAAGACTTCGTCCTACTATTGAGGAGTGCAAACAACATCTCTAGTGAGATCTATTGACCTCTCAATGTTCTTGAGTGATCGACCAACTTGCTTTCCAAGAACTATCGACCTCCCTACTAAAGGGTCCATCCACCTCCAACAGTTCAATGATGATCACTCTTCAACAACTACATAACTATCAACCTCCAAGTACTCAATCTCTTTGTGAATCAAGCTTGGCTATCAACCTTAGTAATTCAAGGACAATCAAACACCTTATCGATCAAACTCTTGGCGGAGTTTTATTTATACACTTTCATCGACCAAAATGATCAAACCTCGAACCCAGTAGGTCGATCGACCTCCTGCAATTGACCAGATCGACTATTCTTTTCCTTCTTTGATGTTTAAGATTAAATATCTTGCTATGAGGAGTGAATAGTACTTTCACTGAGGTGTGGCAACTAGCCTTGATACTCATTAGTTGCAATGTCATTTTTATTGTAAGTCTTGTATGAACTCAATTAATTCATTAACAATCGTCTAATACATGATATATGAATTGATTCCACTCTATGTGATTTAATAGAATCTTAGATTTTAAGAACTCCAACGTTTAAGATTTGAATATTAATTGGATTTGGTTATTTCTCTAATGAAAATGTATAATTGGAAGTCTCTAGAGTAGTAGATTTATGATCTATAAGTATCCACACATCAAGCTTATGATGATATCCACTCTTGCAAATTTTTAACGTTGATAGGGTAAACTTACATAGCTCTGATTCTCTCTATACAAGTTTGGATTTGAATGAATGCATAGCTTCAGGTAGTGACAATGAAACCCAATTCCACCTTAGTATATTCCATCTTTAATATGGACAAATTTTTATTCCATCTTTTACTTTTCCCACAAATATCTTAACTGAATCCAAATCAGATCTTGGTTTTAGATATTAGTCCTAGTTTAACTGGATAGAACTAGAATGATATTAAAGAAGTTGTCCCTTAGGATTTGATCCTCAATTATACTATAGAAAACCCCTTGCACGTTTGTTTGGTAAACTATATGAATTCTATTCCTAATGAATTTCTTAGTGCAACAATCTCCACATTAAAGTTTTTCATTATTTTTGAGGAGAACATAATAGTCTAGTATGATCTGGTTAGCTAAGATAAATTAGGAATTTTCTCTTACCATGGATATAATCACATATTTACTTGAATTTCATTTTCCTTCATCCATCTCACTTGCGGAAAATCTTTTTCCTATTAGGTACCACGACTTAGTGCATGCCATGCTTTATTAGCATTGGTCTCGTATCAAGCTTTGATCTTGAGTTAGATCACACTTTCCACCATTGAAATTGAGAAAATAGAGATATAATGAACAAGGAGAAGATGACGCGATGGGTGAATTTGGCCATTGTAGTGCATGGAGAGAGAGAGAGAACCTTACACAAGAAGCCTAGGTTGCTGTACAAGAAGAAATCCATACAGCCCAAGTCGTTGAGCAAAAGACCAATAAATAGAAAGAGTTTTGGGAGCTCTCAATCCCTAAATCTACTGATGTTCAACACCAAATACAAACACCTCCTATCATTGTATTATTTTGAAATAAGGACGCAAGGGATCATGTTGGTACACAGTATTCATTTTTCAGGAAATTAAGGTGATGATTGTCAAGAGCACATCTTGAAATTTGTGGATCTATGTGTTATGACTAAGAAAAATAGAGTTTATGATGGTGCTATTAGACTCCATCTTTTCAAATATTTACTTGCATATAGAGCTAGGAGTTGGTATAATGATCTATAATGTAATCCTGTCATCAAGTGGTAACAACTCTAAGACAAGCTTCTCAAGAAGTTCGACCCTCCTTCCCTCGCATACACCATTAGAGGGAAAATAACTCTATTTTCTCTGGTACCCGATGAAACTTTAGCAGAAGCTTGGGAGAGATACAATGAACTCCTTTGTGGGTGTCCACACCATGGTATTTTTGAAAATCACCTCATCAAATTTCTTTATAGACATGTGGATGATGACATTAAAAGTTTCTAGACTCCTCATATGAAGGAAACATCATGTGCCAAAATTATGATAGAGCTTGGAAGGTAGATTTTCTTGGAGATGAAAATCAAGCCAACATGAGTAGACCTGTAGGCAAAGGAATGCTAAAGGTATATATGGAAAAAAGTATTAATGATTTGAAATGTATTGTTGAATCTCTAAGGCTACTAGCACTCAAGCAAGATAGTCTTGAGATGTCATTCAATTCCTATGAAAGAAGAAATTTACCACCATGACAACACCAGGTCAAAGAAGTAATTGAATTCTATGAAGCATGAAAAGGCATTAACCACTCTACCTTTGATCGTAGTATTCCTTTTCATGTCATAATGAAAAATGCAGTAGTTCAAGGAGGCATCAATAAAATGTAGGTTCTGAAATTCATCCATAGTGTTTCCAGACAAGAATGTTATACTCCCAATCAAAATAGAATCCACCTTGGTTTTCAGTATGACAATCTTGCATTAGTAGAAAACTCACAACATCTCATATAGAATTGGTATGAAGTTTTGATTCATCCAGGTTTCCAGACTAACCAACAACAAAACTTTAGAGATAAAAAAATACAGTGGGATCTTCCAAAATAATGACTACAATCTGTATCAGATACGTACCCAGGTTCAACAAAAAAATAATTGGGAAAACAAGGTAATGCTCCTTCACCTGATGATAAAATTTCAGCCATTTTGAAGATCTTTTAGTCACGATAGGAAATGATTGAAATTCAACAAGCTCATCAAAAGAGAATTGATTGGATCAAATTAAAACAACACTTCACCCCTTGTCAGAGCTTTTGTAGGACATCCAGAAGATAACCATAAGGACTAGGAACAATAGAAGGTTGTTTCTACATGGTCGATATGAGTCTTTTTAGAGGCACATACAAAGACCCCTTTGATTGACACAAATGATGATGATTTTTTAATTATTCAAAAATCAAAAGCACCTCGTTCAATGTCAGAAGATACATAGACACAATATGCAAAAGTTCAAGATACAATAGTCACCGAAAACACAAAAAACGTCAACTCAAAATAACTAGTCATAAGGGAGAATGGTACAAATGAACCAATTGTATCAGTCTATAAGCCTCATCCTCCACTCCAGGCCTACTTAATGCAGAAATGACTAGAAACTCACTTTGTGAAGTTCAACTAGTCCATGAAAAAGATTCATGTAGATATCCCTTTATTGGATGCCTTAGCAAAGATACCTACATGATGAAATATCTAAATATGTTCCTCACAAGGAAATACACAATCAAGGATTATGAGACATTAAATCTTTCAAGAACAACATCAGATATCATTCAAAATAAAATACCAATGAAGTATAAGGATCCAGGCTCTTTTGAGATCACATGACACATTGGAGACTCTACATGTAAGAAAGAATTAGCTAATCCTGGGGCTAACATCACCATTATGCCTTATCTTGTGTAAGAGGATAGGATTCACAATACTACTCCCAACTGGCATCATGATACAAATTGTTGATTCTTCAATGACTATTAAGATGGGAATCATTGAGGATGTCCAATCAAGGTGGGAAAGGATTCTTATTTTCCATGTGATTTTTTTTGTTATGGACACAACAGAAGATATATGATATCCTCTACTTTTTGGCCAGCCATTCTTATCTACAACAAGAAATTTAATTGATGTCGAGGAAAGAACTCTACTTCTATGAATAGGGAAAGAAACCCTTGACTTTAGGGTTTTTGACAACATGAAAAAGGCTAAGAATACATGAGGAAGGATTTGTACTTAATTGTATAGAAAGCATATCACTCCTTACACAAGAAAATCTAGAGTCTGATTGTTGATCAATAAGTTAGTGAGTGTATTGATAAACAAGGGAAGCAATGCATCATTCACCTTGATTCAACCAAAGAGGACCTAGAAGTTGAATTTAAAGATCAAAAGTCTATATTCATTGTTGAAGAATCTGTTGAAGAACTAAAATCTCTTGAAATCATACATTTTCTAGAAGGATTGAAGTATGTCTTCCTAGATAACTTGAATATTTTCCCAATGATAATCCATTACTGATCTAACAACTAAGTACAAAAACAAACTATTATTTGAGCTAAGAAAAAGGTAAAAGGCAATAAGCTACAAGATGAGGGATCTTACCGGAGTGGGCCAAGCACTAATAAGCTACAAGATGAGGGATCTTACCGGAGTGAGCCAAGCACTATGTATGCACAAAAATCTAATAGTAGAATATTTCAAACCATCAATGGAACACCAACATAAGTTGAACCCAAACATGAAAGAAGTAGGTTGCCTTGAAGTTGTAAAGCTTCTCATGTCTGGTATTATCGACCCCATTTCTAACTTGCCATGGGTAAGTCCAGTCTAGGTTGTTCCAAAGAAAGGAGGTACCACAATGGTAACAATCAAAAGGATAAACTCATTCCCACCCATACCATCACTGGGCGGAGGGTGTGTATTGTTTACAAGAAATTAAACAAAGAAACATGAATGGATCACTTCCCTACACCTTTCCTTGATGACGTCCTACAATGCCTAGCCCACCAAGAATACTTTTGCTACCTTGATGGTATTTTAGTTTCTACCAAATTCCAATCCATCTAGATGACCAACAGAAGACAACATTTACATGTGCTTTTGGGACAATTGCTTTTAGAAAAATTCCCTTTGCACTTAGCAATACTCTAGATACTTTATAAAGCTGCTTGGCAACCATCTTTGCCAGATTAATTAAAAATATTATGGAAGTATTCATCGACGATTGTCTATGGAGATTTATTTGACTAATGCCTAATGAATCTATCTTTAGTCCTCTGACATAATGAAGAAGCACATCTGGTGCTGAGCTTGGAGAAATGCCTTTTTATAGTCAAAGAAGGCATTGTGCTAGGTCACAATTTTAGTAATAGAGGAATTGAAGTAGACCAGTGAAATATAGAAGTTATCACCAAACTTACTTCTCCTACAACGCTAAAAGAAGTCTGAGCCTTCTAAGGCCATGAATGCTTTTATAGAAGATTCATCAATGATTTTAATCCAAGATAGGTGAGCCAATGAGAATATATTGCTCAAAGATGTTGCTTTCAACTTTTATGAAGAATGCATGAGAGGTTTCAATAATTGGAAGGAAGCTCTCCCCTCATTTCCAATAATTCAGGCACCAGACTGGTCACAACAATTTGAAACTATGTTTGATGCTAGTGATTATGATGTGGGTGCCATTTTGGGTTGACACATAGACAAGAAGCATCATGTTATCTATTATGATTACAAAACTTGCAACTATTAAGAAGGAATTCCTGGGAATTGTGTATGTTCTTTGATAAATTCAGATCCAATCTTGTGGGCTTAAAAGTTATAGTCTATACTAATCACACTGCAATTCAATATTTGTAGAAAAAGAAGGATCATAAACCAAGAGTTTAATATAGAGATACAAGATAAGAGTGTCACCTAGAATATTGTTGCTAGTCACTTGAGTTTCCTTCAAATTCATGATACAAACATCGTCCCCATCAATGACTCTCTACTAGATGATTAGCTCATGAAATACTCAATCACCTTTCCTAGGTATTTTGATTTTTTTAACTATCTTACTACATATATTATTCATCCAGAGTGCACTGGTAACAAAAGGAAGATATTTATGCATGACGTCAGACAATACTATTGGGATAAGCCATACCTATTTAAATCATGTGTTGATGGTCTCTACTTCACTACATCCCCGAAGAAGAATCTCAATTAGATTTATAGAAATGTCACTCAGAACCTACTATAGGCCATATGAGTTCTAATAAGAGGGCATTAAAAGTCCTATAGTTTGATTTTTTTGGCAAACAATGTCTAGAGATGCTTATCATTTTGTGTTGTCATATGATAAATGTCAAAGGTCTAGAAATATCACCAAGAGAGATGACATGCCCTTGAATGGTTTGGAAAGAAGTCAAAATGTTTGATGTATGGGGAGTAGACTACATGGGCCCATTTACCCCTTCATATGGATTCTGTTACATCCTTGTGGCAGTAGATTATGTCTCTAAATTGGTATAAGCCATACCCACTATGAAAAGTAATTCAAAACTAGATATCAAGCTAACCAAGGACATTATCTTTCCTCATTCTAGAGTTCCTCGCATCATCATATCTGATGGAAGTTCTCATTTTCTAATTATATTAAGGATATATGGTGTGTATCATAAGGTGACATCTTCCAACCATCCATCACTACTACAGAAGTGCCTTTTAGTGTCGGTTGTTTAACCCCCTTTGGCGTCGGTTTCTGAACGACGCCTATGTGGGCGCCGCTAAAAGGGTGGACACTTCAGCGTCGGTTAAAAAACCGACGCCTATTTAATATAAAGGCGTCGGTGTTTTATAAAACACCGACGCCAAAAGGGTTCCCGCCACAGAAAACGGCGTCATCTAGGACGCTTTCTGCGTCGGTTATATACTAAACAACCGACGCAGAAAAGTGTCCTAGATGACTCCCATTTCCTGTAGCGTGAACACTTTTGGCGTCGGTGTTTTATAAAACACCGACGCTGTAAGTCTGTGCTGACGGTTATCGGTAAATAACCGACGCCTATATCTATTTTTTTTTTTATAAATCTGTTTGCAGGCCTGCTGTGGCTGGTCAGTAGGATGAGAACCTGCAGTTCAGTTTTCTAAACTGCAGGTTTACGACATCCATTGATATCAGCCTACAAACAGGCCACAAACCTGCAAAATTAACATAAAAAGATTCACACAAGTAGATACATTCAGACATCAATTCAATTGTCACGTTCACACATATAGAATCATTCAAATACATGTTTTAACATTCAGAAACATTCATTTACAAAGTATCATTCATCATCACTATCAACATCCCAATTATATCTTACAGTTGCCACTGTTTGTACAGCTATTGCCCATTCTTCTCTTACTTCATTTAATGATTCCCTCGTATATGGAGCATGTACATTTTTTAAGTGTTTGCCTATAGTGTGGTCAGTTTTAAACACCTGCAAAGAGAATGATGTATATATATAAGTAATAATATAAAAATAAGATTGATATATTTCATACTAACTAATGAGACTATATATAATACCTCATGTATGGTATCGATGTCCAATGCGGCATGTTTGATAATCATCTGCATAAATCGCATCACATAGTATGCGCATGCCCAGCCATTGTCTTGTGTAGCGCACTATAAATTGAAACATACAAATTAATACAACTAAGCACAATTCACATCAATAATATATACATTGGAGTCGGGGAGTCGGGAACTTACTTTTACGTTCTCCCAAGACAATGGCTGGTTCTTTTTCCTTGGGACCTTTCCTCCAGCATTTTTGAATGCATCTAAACCCCTACATGTTAATATAACACACTAAGTTGCATAAGTAAATAGTAATGTAATAAAAGATGTTAACGGATATAAAAAATGAAATATTTCTCACCAAAATAATGCCATTCTCATTACGTGTCCAATTTTAGTGTTTAATGTACTTCCTGCGGGATCTAGATAATAAACAGTGAACGTCCCGGGGACAATAACTAGTAACTCCCAATGTCTACCACTAGAGGTAAAAAGTTAACAATTAATAACTCAAAATGCAAAATAATAATGGAATTTTCTTAAGTCCAAATTATAAATAAAGCAAACTTACTTGACATTGAATGGAGCTATTATTATCGTCTTCATTTGATGACCAAAAATTGTAAAAGCATCTATACAGTATTGTTGAACACTATCAGGGTCTTTAGCTACCATACTAATCAATGATGGAATCAAAAATCCCACATGATCATATGCAAATTGTTTGCAATGATCTTCGATTAAGTAGCTGCAAAACATATAGACGTATGCATTAATATATAAGAAACTAGATCACCGGATCTTACACAAGGTATATGGATGTATAAACAAGATCTCACCTTATCCATGTCTCTATCATTGATGTATTCAACCATTCATACATAAACAGCTCAATAATATCTTGTATAAATAAAGAGATGTCGTATGATTGACCTGCATAATCTGCATCTAAAGAAACAATTATAGGGCAAAGTATATTATGTGCCCGTAGCCAACATGCCATTCCCCTACAAGCAGGACCTAACGGGTATTGTAGGTCAGTTGGAACCCAAGTTGGTAATGCGGGAATTGGAGGTGGAGGCCTAGGTGCTCCTGGTGTCTTCTTTTTAACCTGTATATATAATTTCAGATCAGTTGACATCATATATACACATTAACAGTCTAAATCAATGTAAATTTATCTTACAATTTCAGTCGTGTAGAGGACATCTGCTTTGGGCCACAATATGACCCCGCTTTCTGCGTCACCAAGTGTATCAATATCTGGGTGGGCATATGGCAACGCAACTTCCCTCCAATCGGGTAATACATGTATCGGGCTCACACGAATGTAGCCCTGCGGCATTGGACTCCCATGAAACGTTGCCCCAGGAAGGGGCTGGTAAGCTTGCGCCTCTGCAACAACATAGTTTTCCATTCTTATGCGGCATGGCTTCAATGCCTACAAATTTACGTAAAGAATGTTATACATATATACATATCATCTTGAAAACATATCATCTTGAAAAGACTAGCTACAATGTCATAAACAATACTTACAGCAGACGTGTTAGGCGATGGGTCTCCAGGATTACTTGCAGTCTGTGCACCAGGAGAAGAGTGGGTCGGCATAGGCTGATTGGAAGCCTGAGATGTCTGCCACCGCAACAATTCTTCCTTGACCTTCTCATCAACCACATCGTTGAGCTTCTTAGCAACTATATCCTCGACTCTCTTATTCTCCTATACATGGATAAAACAAATATTAGCTTTTTATTAATGAATTTCCTTTTGCAGTAACATTATAAAAATAGAATATATATGTTACCTCTTCTTGAGAAAGTCCCGCTCTGGGTTTGCGCTGGGATGGCCCAAAGAATGCTTTGATGCCCACACCAGCGCCGGCACCTCTAACACGTCCAGGATGTTCTGGGTTACCCAGAGCAACTGTCAATTCATCCCTTGTGCCCTGAGGGATGAACGTGCCTTGTTTTCTCTGCTCGTGCAGCTCCCGCTAATCACCATAAACAAAAATTGGTAAGTTAATACCACAAATAATCAATATTCAAATGATTGCTCTAAGAGTTGTATTTTACCATTTTTGCAGCCGCCTCAGCAGTTTCGGGCTTCTTTATTTCACCCTTCTTGTTTTTCCTGCCAGCTATCCAGATATCATGGCGAGGGAAGGGTGTGGCTGCAGACTCCTGAGTAGTCGCAGACTCCTGAGTAGCCGCAGACTCCGCCTGTAGTCTTTGGCGAACGCTTGCATAGCCTTTTGGACCCATAGTATGGTCATGTACATTCAGTGCACGCCTTGCTTTTTGTGCGTCACTGAGGGCCTAGTTAGTATGCACATTTATAATTACGTTAGTAGCACTAAATCTTAATCTTGAATAGGTGAATACAATGTATATTAATTAAAATGGGAGTGACGCCTAATACCTTGAATTCTTCAGATTTTCTTGAAGCAACAAAATTGTCCCAATCTTCTTTGTCCAAGAAGTTCCATTGTTCAAGGGCTGACTTCTTCTTCTTATCACCCTGTCTTATGTATTCTCTGTTCAGATTTGTCCTGTAATTCCTAAGCATCTTTCCAGCACGTTGCATCACACTTTTACGATGCAACATCTCATCCAATGCAAACAGATTATGTAAAATAGAAATGTTATTAACTAGTACCAAAAATATAATTGCAAATAATAGAATTTGTAATCTACAAAAAAGAATTGCAAATAATAATAACTCACGCATAAATCTTTCCATATCAAGTCTTTCTTCGCCTGAGGAACTTTATGCCAATTATCATATTTAACACCACAATGGCTTCGAGTGACAACCCCAAGATAGTTTATAAAATTATTGCGGTTCACTCCAATTGCATTCCCTCCATTATCAAACTCCACAACCAATTTGGATCCACTGCCACTCAGCGCAAGTAACTTTTTCAACAGAGTGATACCCCTTTTCTTGTTAAGTTTTTGTTGCTGCGCATCAAGTTGCTCAATTGCTTCAGTGGGTAGCTGTGCATCATCAACCTAAAATTTGACAAAAATAAACACACCGAATTAAGCCAATATAGAAATACAGGATATATGACATAACTAGAAGATAATGAATTTTATAGAAATACGGGATATGTTTTTAGAACTTACGTTGGTATCCTCGTCATGCTCGTCATGGACAGCATGCTCATCATGGACTTCATGCTCATCATGGACATCATTCTCATCATGGTGAGCCATCTGAAAATTTCATTAAAAAGGAAAACATTTAGCATTTGTATCAACTAGAATAAGGAAAACATTTAGCATTTGTATAAACATACATGTCTCTAAAATTGTGATCTTTTATCAATTAGCAATCCTTCAATGTACAAGTAATATAAAAAACAATGATTGTTCACATTCTAGGCCAACAAACACATTTCATGTCATTCTTATATATAATAAATGTGTACCACCTATCCCATCCTTGAACACCTAATCTCACTAGTAAGTGTATAATGTGTATTGGGTTTTCAAGAAAATTTCGGCAGCATTTCCCCGCTGTTCTCTAAGTACATATGTACTTAGAGAACAAACGGGGAAATGCTACTGAAATTTTCTCAAAAACCCAATACACATTATACACTTACATCCTAAGTGAGATTAGGTGTTCAAGAACAGTCCCAAACCGGGGACTATCCAAGATTTACTCCTAATGAGTAAATTTTGGACGGGTTTCTAGGCCAACAAACACAATAATAGATATCTACAATGAAGCTGGACTCCATACAAACAGTATATAATTTAGTGATTGTTCATTCTAATTTATATCAATGTACAAGTAATATAAAAAACAATGATTGTTCACATTCTAGGCCAACAAACACATTTCATGTCATTCTTATATATAATAAATGTGTACCACCTATCCCATCCTTGAACACCTAATCTCACTAGTAAGTGTATAATGTGTATTGGGTTTTCAAGAAAATTTCGGCAGCATTTCCCCACTGTTCTCTAAGTACATATGTACTTAGAGAACAAACGGGGAAATGCTACTGAAATTTTCTCGAAAACCCAATACACATTATACACTTACATCCTAAGTGAGATTAGGTGTTCAAGAACAGTCCCAAACCGGGGACTATCCAAGATTTACTCCTAATGAGCCAATCTTGGACGGGTTTCTAGGCCAACAAATACATGTGTTGTCATTCTTATATATAATAAATGTCTATAAAGTACAGGCAACATGGTTAATCCTAATCAATAGAGCATTATTAAATAATAAATCAAGAAATTAATAGTTTCAAACAAAAGGTCTAGGAATCTTTACTAGACATTATATGTATCCCTAATCATCATATTTAACATACTACATTATTATGAACATCCAGATCAGATTAAGATCATACTATGTTATAACCATTGGTTTAATAACCCTATTTCTGCATGTACATGTTTATCAACTTTAAAACCCTATAATTCATGAAATCATTCTAATTCAATTTAATATGTTGGGATCACATAATTATATAATGACATCAGAATATATAGAAGAATCATAATTAACATGATTAACAACATGCTCATCAAACTAGGGTTTTCTTGAATATCATCTAATATTTGTGTACTAGACATTATATTTATCCCTAATCATCATATTTAACATACCATTATTATGAACATCCAGATTAGATTAACTCTAATCAAATACATTACATGCATTTTTATCACAACAATTTGATCGATGCATAAAAAAGCAGAGCAGCTAGCAGCGGGAAGACCAACCTTGTCAGAGGGAAGAAGGCAGAGGCTCCGGTGGCTCTGGCTGGAGAAGTAGCTAGCAGCGACGGCGGTGGAGGAGCAGCTAGCAACTCCGGTGGCTCTGGCGGTGGTTGCAGCGGCGCGACGACCGTGGAAAAGCACCAGGCGGCGCCGAAGAGTCAGGCGTGGCGGCGGCCTCAGGCGCTTGGAGCAGCAGGGGCAGGCAGCAGGGGCGGGCAGTAGGGGTGGCGGAGAAGGGGGCGCGGAGAAGGAGGAGTGGTGGTGGAGAAGGGGGCGCCGGAGAAGGGGGCGCCGGAGAAGAAATAGCCGGAGAAATGGCACTGGAGAAGAAATCGCCGGAGAGAAATCGCCGGCAGCAGAGAAATAGGGTAATTGCTCGCAATGAAACAGAAGAAAGGGGAAGAGTCGGGCGATCGCGGAGTATTAGTTCCCATATAGAGACGGTTGTTTGCATCCACCGACGCCTAACCATCTTTAGCGTCGGTTGTTTGCAACAACCGACGTCCAATTGGACGATATTTTCATGAAATTGTTTGGCGGGAACAACCTTCCGCGTCGGTTATAAAAGGATAACCGACGCTGAAAGTGACACTTTTTGCGCAAATTTTCATCGCACATAGGCGTCGGTGTATACCTACATGACCGACGCTGACAATGACACTATTTTTTTTTATCTAAATTTGGATTTCACGGCCGACTTTCAGCGTCAGTTTGTTATAAACCACCGACGCTGAATACAAAGCGGTACCCGTGTCTGGCTGGTCTTTGAATATAGACGTCGGTTTGCTTAAAAAACCGATGCCTAACATATAAGGCGTCGGTTTTTCTTAATAACCGACGCCCAGAAAAGTGACATTGAATGCTATTTCTGTAGTAGTGCATAAACTAGAGGGAAAGTGGATGTATCTAACTACCAACTCAAGGCCATTCTCGAGAAGACTATGGGCCAGAATCAGAAGGATGGGTTCAATAAAATCAATGATGCTCTTTGGGCTTATAAAACATCTTTACAGACAGCTTTGGAAACCACAATCTTTTGACTGATATATAGAAAGTCATGTCTCCTCCTTGTAGAGTTCGAACATAAGGCCCCATGGTCAATTAAGCAGTTGAATTTTGATTTGAAGAAAGTTGGACAAAACATAATATTATAGTTATAAGATATTTAAGAACTATGATTAACTGCATATGAGAATGAATGTATATACAAAGAGTGAACAAAATTATGCCATGATATCCATATGAAGAGGAAGGATATACAAGTTGAAGATCAATTTTTGCTTTTTAACTCACACCTGAAACTTTTTCCTGGAAAACTCTTATTGCGCTGGTTTGGGACATACATTGTAATGCATATCTACATGCGTGGTGCTTTCATCTTATGTATTGATAATTCTAGGAAATTCATGGTAAATGTCCGACACTTGAAGAGTTACTTTACCATATATGACATGAATGGAAAACTACCTCTCATTATCTTTAAACCTATTGCTCCATCTAAAAATTGAAATCAATATGCTGAGACAAAAAATATAAAACATAGGTGCTTATAAGGAGCAACATGATCATTTCCTTAGTTCTTGATTTCATTTATATCTTAGTGAACTTTCATTTCTTGCACAAGATAATGAATCACAAGATGTAATCTTAATTTTTGTCAATTTCTCTTTAGATTTTAGATGGAGGATGCATTGGTAATAGGAATGCAAACACATCTCGTGGTCCAACCAGAAGGATTTTCCCCTCAAACTTGAATTTAACATTTGCATAGGACAAGCAAATTTCTATGTTTGAATTGGAAGGGGGTGATACATATTTTGCTTTTGTCCCACTCCTACCAGGTACGTTTTTGCTTAAGATTCCATCATTGCAACTTCTCAGAATATTTTATTTTAAAATAACTAAATCCAATATCTACCTAACTTAGATTCAATTTCTTAAAATGTTTGCATCATTCAACCATTATCAACTTGAAGCAAAGCCTCAAAAGGACCAATTTTCATGACTAATTGATGTTTACAAATTATCCTTTATTTCCTATGAATCCAAAGATTACATTTCCTTGGAAAATATGGTAATCTATGTAGGAATTGAAAGGTATTCAACACATTGTTCTTCCTAATGACTTGTGAAACAATTTCATGAAATCACCACTGTACCCATCTTTAAGTCATTATTTGAGCATAGTGGGATAAGGAGAACAACACGATGCACTGAATTGTAAATCAAGTTGCATGATGATCTGAACATTGTTTGACATTTGTTCCTCCATATTCTTAAAATATAGCAAAAAACGAAATATGCCAATGTGTACAAGAAATTTTTTAAAATACATGCATTTGCTAAAATAGAATGCAATCTCAATTCAAATAGAGGAGAGATATGCTCCTTAATTTCATACATCCACTCACTTCCTTTTTGTACCTTCAAGCACAATCAATGCCTCAAAATTTTATCACTGTACTGACTTACACAAATGTTGAATCAAGTACATAGTTGTTGTTAGTGGGTCTATATGAACTCTCATGAAACATCTTGACATGATTGATGTTGGGATAGTGGTGAGGAAGTGTAGTTGAATCAAGTACAATGTGTTATGTGATGTCAGGAAGTTGGGCAACTTGACCTTATTGGGTGGTAAAAAACACAAAGTGATGGGAGGATGAGTCAATCACTTGGGATGAAAGTATTAATTTGGTGAATGTTTTTTATTTTATGTTACTTAAGGATGAGAAACATTATGTTTATGGTACTTTGATGAATACATACTTATCTTAGTTTTAGTGGTTTTTTTAGTCCAATTTTACATTCAAATCTCTTAGTATCCATCAGAAATAGCTTTGTTTTGATCTACTATGTGTTTCATGCTAATTTGTTGGAATTTGGTACTTTCCTTGAATCCTCTTGTAGGTTTTGAGCTGTGACATCCCCGAATTTTCTAAAACTTAATTTGATGTGTGACATCCAAATTCAAACCTCACCTCAGTGAGAATCCCAATTTAAACACCACACACTAGGCTAAGAAGAAGAAAATCAGAGGAAGTCATAACAAAATAATTAGTAGCACATGCACATGAACAATAATAAAACCATACAACACATGTTCACCATTCAACATATAATTACAACATGAATTGTTACATCATTTGATATTACATATTGAACAACAAACTTTACATATGCATGTACTATCACTAAACTACAAGATCTTAAAACAACAGGTCCTCCTGTACATCAGCTGTCCATACAACTCTCAAGTATCCTGGATCTTCAAAAGCTTGACGACAACCTAATGACGTCCCTGGATTTTCTAAAACTTAATCTAATGTGTGACGTACAAATTGAAACCCTCACCTCAGAGAGAATCCCAATTGAAGCACCACACACTAGGCTAAGAAGAAGAAAATCAGAGGAAGTCAGAAGGAAACAATCAGTAGTACATGCACATGAACAATAAACAAACCATACCACATATGTTCACCATTCAACATATAATTATAACATGAATTGTTACAACATTTGATATTACATATTGAACAGAAAACATATACATATACATGTACTACCACTAAACTACAGGATCTTAAGACAACATGTCCACCTGTAAATCAGCTCGCCACACAACTCTCAACTATCATGGTTCTTCAAGAGCATATGACCACAACCTAAACAAAAGATTACATGTGGTACACGTCAGCACAATATTCAAGAATATTGTACTGAGTACGCCTACGTGTCTTTTATATACCTCTCATCGTATCTTGGCAAGAAGATAAAACTAATACTTGGCAGTTATAAGGAAATATAATAAAAATGTATACTTGTAGAAAGATGTTCATTAACAAAAGAGAACACATATTTTAAGCTCATTTTCCATTATATGTAAAGTTGATCAACCACATGCACTATTCTACCAAAGAGATTTAATGCTCACATGTACTATTCTGCCAAAGAGATTTAGTACTTTCATAAATGCATTATTCTACCAAAGAGATTTAGTGGTTACATGTATTGTTCTTCTAAAGAGATTTAGTACTTTTATTAATGCACTATTCTACCAAAGAGATTTAGTGCTATCAAATAATGGAATAGATATATTATGTTTCATGTGTTCATAACAATAAGTATGGTAAATCAAGCAACATATCATACAAGAACAATCATATCACCCAATACCATATGCTAAGTATTTTACTACAGATATAACACAAGAAAAATGTATAATAATCCAAGTAAGAGGTAATGGCGTACCGTCAAGAAAGACAAACGTAATCACATTCCTGATATTAGATATATCCTCATGTCAACTATATCTTAGTCAAACCCCTGGTTAAGACAAGATCACATATCACCATCAGGTTCTCATCATCTTAACCCTAGTTGATTCATTAGGTTTTATCTTTATCATTAGGAATGTGCATCATTACTTGTATTCTTGTCTTGGAATTATCTTACTGGTGTCATATTCCATATTATAGTTCATTTACTGATATTTCTATTTTCCATCATTAGGTGACCATATAAACATTATGTCACATATTAACCCTAGGTTACACCATTAACCTAAATTAAGGTTCCATGACATGTATTAAGGTATCAACTTCATATAACATGGATTTCGTGTATACAACTAATCTTCGATTTACATATCATCTTCTAGTTACTGATATGAGGCTGTTTTGTGAATTTCATCATTTATTAAGAATGTATGTATTAATTGCATTTTATTTAGGGTTATTAGACCTACATAGACATTCTAAGCAAATTACATGATTTCGTACATCAACATGACCATATCTGACATCATATGCATTATAAACATGATATATGCTCTATTGGTATTTTCTCATAATTTTATGCCATCGTTTGGTATTTATTATCCATTAAATAAGCATTAGGCATCTTATATGATGTCACTGAGATTAACGCCTCAAAAGTCTGATATTATCATTGTAATGTGTTCTATTCATTTTTTTAACAATTTTGGTACTTTGTTTGCATTTTTTTGATATTCGGGTGAATTACTATGAATTATTGAAGATCTATGTAATTTGGGATTTTTCTTACCTTCTGGCCAATAGATGGGCGCCATGTGTCTTGGGTTAAGCGCCTCCTTCTCCTGGTCCTCCTGAGCCGGATCCTGCCTACGATCTGTGGATCCCTGGGTCCGTTTACCTGGTTTGCGCCTTCTTTCTCGCTTCCCCGTTCGTGATCTAGTCCGCTGCCCATGTTTCCTGTATGGAACAGGGCACCGCCGCTAGGAAGCTCCTCCGGCGAGCAAGTAACGGAGCTGAAGTGGTCCTCATTGGCTCCACATGCCACCCTCACCTTCAGCATAGGCCTCCGCAAGGGCGCCGCCGCCCAACTGTTGGCATGACGGGGCAAAGGGGTTCTTGCCTCGGAACCCCTTTCTCGATCCCTTCTCGATTTGAGTAGCTCTGGGCAACTACCAGAGAGTGAAGAGGACACACAGGTGGTGATAAAACAACATGAAGCACCACCCCTAGCTCTGAGCTCGTCTCTCTACTATACCCAATACTGCCGAGTGATCCACCATGGTTGAAAGAACGATGAGGAAACCTACCACCTCCGACTCCAGATCATCACCTCTGGATTGGAAGTTCGGATTCTCCTCACGATCCACCTATGCTCGCTGTGGCTTGAAGGGAGACGAGCTATTGGCTTCCATCCATGAATCTCCTATACACCGCTATGGAGAAGGGAGGAAAGTAGGGAGTCTGTTCTCTCTCACCTCTTACCCATCAACCACAAACTCTAGTTTGAATGAATGCTCTCAAGGAGTCAAGGCCAACTGCTCATCTACTCCTCCCTCACGTCCCACGATCAACGAGCATGAGGGGCATGGGCGCTCGCCCACGACGCTGTCCCATGTCTCCTCTTGGTCCTGAGCTAGGGGAAGGTCTTTAAACCGTCTGATCAGTTAAACCAAGGTTCGAAAGATAGACACAAAGCCAATATGTGGCTCAGGTCTTAGTCACGCCTAGCCAAGGTCAAAGGCTGCATGACACAGCATCAAGCCACCAACTTAGGTATATGGATCATGAACTATACACAAATATTTATCATTTTCAAACATTTATAACTCTCTCTAGGAACATCCAATTGCCACCAAATTTTAACCACAGCTTCCTCACTACTCAAGCTTCCTTGTACACGAATTTGGTGTCAAAATTCAACTAGTAGACCAATCAATTGAATTCCTCAATTAGGCATAAAATTATGGATCAAAATCATTATATAACCTCAATCAATAATAAAACTTTACCAAAACACTTGAAACTCTCAAACAACTCAACATGTATGACTTCACTTGTATTATTGGACATTTAAGGATTCTAAAAGTCCACTCCATCACATACTACACACCTTAAAAGATATTATGTCCTCGAAATTAAGCCAGAAACCACTTTATCACATTATATACATCTTAAAAGAAATTTCATCCTCGAAATGAAACAATACTCATACTTCCAAAGAAAACCTTATCTTGCCTTCATCCACATATAAGGCACTATTCTAGGTGCAACATATCCAAAAACAAGGCTCCATAATCATATCCACACTACTATTAGGAGGTTTTAAAACATCTAAGGTGAATCACCCCTTCATAGAAGGCTTAAACACGGGTTTCGAAACTCTGACTATGTCATGTCATATTTCATGTTATAGGATTTGCATCCTTATATTTACCCATGCATTAGGGTTCCCACATCATGTTATCATGTTCTGAGGGAGTTAACCAAAGTTAAACCATTATATCAAGGTGTCGTAAACATTTTATTGAGCTAAAAGTTAGAACATGTTCAACCTTAACATATGCCATTTAGGAGGGAGTTAACTAAAATTAGCCCACGTTATTCATCTAGATCATATCAAGGTGTCATAATCATTATGTTGTGCTAATTGTTAAACATATTCTTCATATTTATTAAGCACTAAGATCAACACCTCATTTAACATGTTTTATTCATATGATCTTATTTCATTGCTCATAATAAATTGCAACATTTACTAGTGATTTGATCACAAGACTAACCAACAATTTCACATTAGCATCATTATTCATGTATATGGTTAACTATTTCTACTTTGATGTCATTAAACCATCTCTAGGTTGTTCATCATGTCACATCCTCATATATTACACATCAAGATTAGATCACATCCTTACATATATTATATTATGGTTGTTCTAAACAAACTTATGTGAGTATCTCGTCCAACATATATCAAAACTTCATCTAGTCCAACTGAGGTTCTCCTGGCCCATATCATGAGGATAGTTCCATGCTCATTCTCTCTGAGCGAACTCACTCTATGAGTATCTCATATACATATACTTTATTTTCTCTTTATTAGCCTAGGGTTCTCAGATTACCTCATTGGCACTAGCAATAGCCTTACAAGATCTAGCCACATATGCACAAACCAAAACCTGATATGACATTCTCTTCATAGGTTTTCTACCCATGAAACATGCTTATCCAAAACTCTCTTATATACACCACTAGATTCCTATGTGGGAAACCACCAACCTGAGCACGATGCTTCACAAAAACTAAGATAGCTACCTCCTCCAGGGTCTTGGGCTCTCTCCCTCACCCAGATGGCAGGAAATCATATTCATGTTCACATGCACATATATAATCAGCCTCTCTCTATCTCTACGGTTTGGTCCTCCCAAGGACATCTAGGGTTCAACAAGACTATAGGAATCATGCGTAAAGTGACTCAACTCAATCACTCATGAGTATTCTAGTTTAGGACACATCCTATCACATATTTCTCATCATCTCATGTCTTGGAGTTTAGGTTCTCTAACCTTCTCCCAATGGGTCTCACTCTTTCTGGAGTTAACCCCAAAACTGGTCCTAACACTAGAGGTCCTCCTTTGTAAAAGAGATTGAGGATCATGTTGACTCACATCTTATCTTAACTTATCTTATCTTATCTCATAAAAGAATGCATACTTGCATCATCAAAACTTATCTCAAATCCTCAAACTGAATTGAAGTCCTCGAAAACAACATATATCATTACAACTATCTTATATCATCTATGTAAGACTTACATCATATCATCAAAACTTATCTCATCTATTCCATCTATCATATATATTCCAACAAGGCTCTAGACATCTAATCTAGAACTACTCTCTCTTCTAGATTGATGTCATTCACTTTCACTTAGGTTGCATGATCACCACCTACTCGTACATGTGTGGGAACACATTTTTGTAATACGTATATATAATAAAATATTATATAGTTTTTCTCCGATAAAACAAGCGTCAGAGAAAACTATCGAGGTTTGATCTATTTGGAATCAAAAACCAAATCCTGAAAACAAGTATCCCACACATAGTAGAGAGTACAGTGTCATGAAAACTAGTGAAAAGGGTGAGAACAAGGGGTAGACTAGTGTAGCTACTCTAGACAACATGCACAATATGTCTGGGGTTTCTCTTCCCTTGATGTACGTCATTTCCAAATAGTGCAACGTCCCATACCGTTGCACTACAAGGAAAGAACGACATCTAAGGACTTGCTACTCAACAAGCACCACTCTAGACCTAGTTCTCGGACATCTAGGTGCTAACCCAAAGGCTAGGTCAGATATAGTCTCTAAAACATGACTAATCTAACCCTAAAGATTATTAAGATAAAGGTTTTCTTTAGTTTGATGTATAATGAGAAAATGTCAGGCTTTTCTATTGTTCATGCTCTAATACCACCTGCGACATCCCCAGATTTTCTAAAACTTAATTTGATGTGTGACGTCCAAATTGAAGCCCTCACCTCAGCGAGAATCCCAATTTAAGCACCACACACTAGGCTAAGAAGAAGAAAACCAGAGGAAGTCAGAAGGAAACAATCAGTAGTACATGTACATGAACAATAAACAAACCATACCACATATGTTCCCCATTCAACATATAATTACAACATGAATTGTTACAACATTTGATATTACATATTGAGCAGAAAACTTATACATATACATGTACTACCACTAAACTACAAGATCTTAAGTTAATAGGTCCACCTGTACATCACCTCGCCACACAACTCTCAACTATCCTGGTTCTGCAAGAGCATACGACCACAACCTAAACAAAATATTACATGTGGTACACATCAACACAATATTTAAGAATATTGTACTGAGTACGCCTACATGTCTTTTATATACCTCTCATCATATCTTGGCAATAAGATAAAACTAATACTTGGCAGTTATAAGGAAATAGAAGAAAAATGTATACTTGCAGAAAGATGTTCATTAACAAAAGAGAACACATATTTTAAGCTCATTTTCCATTATATGTAATGTTGATCAACTGCATGCACTATTCTACCAAAGAGATTTAGTGCTCACATGTACTATTCTGCCAAACAGATTTAGTACTTTCATAAATGCACTATTCTACCAAAGAGATTTAGTGCTTACATGTATTGTTCTTCCAAAGAGATTTAGTACTTTTATCAATGCACTATTCTACCAAAGAGATTTAGTGCTATCATATAATGGAATAGATATATTATGTTTCATGTGTTCATAACAATAAGTATGGTAAATCAAGCAACATATCATACAAGAACAATCATATCATCCAATACCATATGCCAAGTATTTTACTACAGATATAACACAAGCAACATGTATCATAAGCCAAGTAAGAGGTAATGGCATACCTTCAAGAAAGACAAACCTAATCACATTCCTGATATTAGAAATATCCTCATGTCAACTATATCTTAGCAAAACCCCTAGTTAAGACAAGATCACATATCACCATCAGGTTCTCATCATCTTAACCCTAGTTGATTCATTAGGGTTTATATTTTTCATTGGGATATGTACATCATTACTTGTATTCTTGTCTTGGAATTATCTTACTGGTGTCATATTCCATATTATAGTTCATTTACTGATAATTGTGTTTTCCATGATTAGGTGACCTTATAAACATTATGTCACATATTAACCCTAGGTTACACCATTAACCTAAATTTGGGTTTCATGACATGTATTAAGGTATCAACTTCATATAACGTGGATTTTGTGTATAAAACTAATCTAAGATTTACATATCTTCTAGTTACTGATATGAGGGTGGTTTGTGAATTTCATCATTTATTGAGCATGTATGTATTAATCGCATTTTATTTAGGGTTATTAGACCTAGATAGTCATTCTCAGCAAATTACATGATTTCTTACATCAACATGACCGTATCTGACATCATATGCATTGTAAACATGATTTATGATCTACTAGTATTTTCTATGCCATCGTTTGGTATTTATTATCCATTAAACAAGCATTACACATCTTACATGATATCACTAAGATTAAAGCCTCAAAAGTCTGATATTATCATTCTAATGTGTTCTATTCATTTTTCTAAGAATGTTGGTACTTTGTTTGCATTTTTCTGATATTCGGGTGAATTACTATGAATTATTGAAGATCTATGTAATTTGGGATTTTTCTTACCTTCTGGCCAATAGATGGGTGCCATGTGTCCTGGGTTGGGTGCCTCCTTCTCCTGGTCCTTCCGAGCCAGATCCCTCATGCGATCCGTGGATCCCTGGGTCTGTTTACCTGGTCTGCGCCTTTTCCTCATTTCCCCATTCGCGATCCAGTCCGCTGCCTTTGTTTCCTCTATGGAACAGGGTGCCGCCGCTTGGCAGCTCCTCCGACGAGCAAGCAACAAAGCTGGAGTGGTCCTCATCAGCTCCACTTGCCACCCTCACCTCCGGTGCAGGCCTCGGCAAGGGCGCCGCTGCCCAACTGCTGGCACAAAGGGGTAAAAGAGTTCTTGCCTTAGAACCCCTTTCTCGATCCCTTCTCGATTTGAGTAGCTCCGGGCGACTACCAGAGACCGAAGAGAACACACAAGTGGTGATAAAACAGCATGAAGAACCACCCCTAGCTCTGAACTCGTCTCTCTACTGTACCTAATACAGTCACCGAGCGATCCACCATGGTTGAAAGAACAACGAGGAAATCTACCACCTGCAACTCCAGATCATCACCTCCAAATCGAATGTTCGGATTCTCCTCACGGTCCACCTACGCTCGTTGTGGCTTGAAGGGCAACAAGTATTCACTTCCATCCATGAATCTCCTATGCGCCGCAATGGAGAAGGGAGGAAAGTAGGGAGTATGTTCTCTCTCGCCTCTTACCCATCAACCACAAACTCTAGTTTGAACGAATGCTCTCAAGGAGTCGAGGCCAACTGCTCATCTATTCCTCCCTCTCGTGCCACGATCAGCGGGCATGAGGGGCGTGGGTGCTCGCCCACGACACTGTCCCATGTCTCCTCTTGATCAGGAGTTGGGGGAAGGTCTTTAAACCGTTCGATCAGTTAAACTAAGGGTCGAATGACAGCCACAAAGCCAATCTGTTGCTCAGGTCTTGGTCACGCCTAGCCAAGGTCAAAGGATACGTGACACAACATCAAGCCACCAACTTAGGTCTATGGATCATCAACTATACACAAATATTTAATCATTTTCAAACATTTATAACTCTCTCTAGGAACATCCAATTTCCACCAAATTTTAACCACAACTTCCTCACTACTCAAGCTTCCTTTTTCATGAATGTAGTGTCAAAACCTAACTGTTAGACCAATCAATTGAATTCCTCAAATAGACATAAACTTATGTATCCAAATCATTATATAACCTCAATCAATAATCGAACTTTACCAAAACACTTGAAACTCTCAAATAACTCAACATGTATGACTTCACTTGTGTCATTAGACATTGAAGGATTCCAAAAGTCCACTCCATCACATGAGCCTTGTCCCTCTACACCAAAAATGGATTTTGGGCATATCCAAAAGACAGATTGATCAAAATTTTTTGTTCCCAAGGTCATAATCCACCTATGAATCGACATGTCAGTTGACCTTCATATATCATCAATAATCGAGATATAGTGATCAAACTTATATCCATCAACCTCAATGTTTGGGCATCCCAATGTTGATCACTAAACAAACCATTGACCAAAGATCAAGGTCAAGAACAACTAATCTCTTTCGATCACTCCTTACATCTATCGCCCCTCTTGGTAGACAACAAGAGCTTGATTTGCATCCAAATGGTACATAGCAAAAAATATGCAAAAAACGAAATATGCCAATGTGTACAAGAAATTTTTTAAAATACATGCATTTGCTAAAATAGAATGCAATCTCAATTCAAATAGAGGAGAGATATGCTCCTTAATTTCATACATCCACTCACTTCCTTTTTGTACCTTCAAGCACAATCAATGCCTCAAAATTTTATCACTGTACTGACTTACACAAATGTTGAATCAAGTACATAGTTGTTGTTAGTGGGTCTATATGAACTCTCATGAAACATCTTGACATGATTGATGTTGGGATAGTGGTGAGGAAGTGTAGTTGAATCAAGTACAATGTGTTATGTGATGTCAGGAAGTTGGGCATTGTTGTTAAATCTATCGGTGCCTCGAAAAGTCCAGGCCCTGATGGATTCAACAGCTTCTTGTATCAACAGAATTGGTCTACGATCAAGCTTGAACTGGTTGAAGCCATCCAATGGTTCTTCAACGGTGGTCACATGGTGAGGCAGCTAAACCATGTCTTCTTGGCCTTAATCCCCAAAAAAGAGATCATATCCTCACATGCCGACTTTAGGCCTATACCTTACTGCTCGGTCTTATACAAGGTCATCACGAAGATCATCACCAAGAGACTTGCTGTTCTCATGCCAAGGATCATCTCACCCAACCAAGGTGCGTTTGTCCAAGGCAGAAACATTCAAGATTGCTCTCTTTTAGCAGCTGAATTCACTTTGAATTACAACCTCGCTCGAAGCACCCCATCTGCTTGTATCAAACTGGACATTACAAAAGCCTTCGATTCAGTTCAATGGTCATACCTTTGGAACTAACTTCATCTTCTTGGATTTAGAGATGAATGGATCGACATGATAAAGCAATGTGTTACTACTCCTTCCTTCTTGATTCTGCTTAATGGTTCTCCGGAGGGTTTTTTCAAAAGCTCTAATGGTCTCCGCCAAGGAGATCCTCTATCTCCATTACTCTTCGCCATAGTAATGGAAGGTCTCAGCAAGAAACTAGCTAAGGCGACTGAAGAAAAAAGGATCAGGACTTACACCATCAGAAGTGTCCCTGTCCTGTCCCATCTTTTATTTGCAGATGACGTTCTTATCTTCTGTGAAGCTCGCTCTAGGAGCATCAAGCATCTGAAAGACCTTCTCAATGATTTTGGCTCAAAATCTGGCATGAAGCTCAACACACAGAAATCCACTGTGTACTTCTCGAAATCTGTTCCCAATCCATCGTCTTTAGCTGATGATCTTGATGTCCAGCTGGGTACTCTTCCGACTACCTATCTGGGTTATCCTCTAGCTGGCGGAAATCTCAGGAGAAAAGATTTTGACCATTTTCTCGACAAGCTCAAAGACAAGATCACTAAGTGGCCGAGCAACAAGCTCTCCTTTTCTGGGCATCTTGTCCTTATCAAAGCTAATGCTATGGGTCTCATTCAATTCTGGATGAGCCAAGGTGAACTTACAAAGTCTACCTTACGACGGATGAAGATCCTCCTTGGTGATTTCTTATGGGGATCCTCCATTCATCCAGCTAGTTGGCAACGTCTTTCCTTTCCTTTTGAAGAAGGTGGCCTCGGTCTGAAAAATCTTGAGGAGCTAGCTGACTTCCATACCATGAAGCGACTTAGAAACCTTCTTCTTGGTGCTTCTGTATGGGCTCAATGGATGCTGAAACGCTATAATACTAATAACTTTCAGCACCCTTCCCATCGATGGGGCTATTCAACCTCCTGGAGAAGATTCACTGAAGTCTGGCCTAGATACCAAGATGTTAATGACAATTACCTTTGGGATATATGCCGTTCAAAACAAGATGTTAACATTGCTGCCTCCATCCTTTGGATGTCTAAGCACAACCCAAGATGGAGCTTCACCTCTTACAGAGCTCTCAAGAATTTCCTTCCCACTCTTGAGAAGATTCAAAAATGGAATCCAAACATTGTCAATCTCTGTGGTCTTTGTCATTTTGAAGAAGAAAGCTCCTTGCACCTTACCTCCACTTGCAAGTGGTGGAAGTATCTTTGGGGTCGTTCTGCTCTGAAGTTAGGACTCAACCCCAAAAAATCCCTTGAAGACTGTCTCAAGTCTATTTCTAGGATCACTTCAGGTGATCGTGTGCTATCCCTTTGGGCTGCCACACTCACTATCCATACCATATGGACTACTAGAAATTCCATTAGTCATGGAGGCAAACAAGAAGATGAGTTGCAAGCTTTCAAAAAGATTGAGAAGGAGATTCAGATGCACTATCGTGCGCATCACCATAATCTAGGCCATATATCTCATAATCTGATCAGAAACTGGGATCTTCATATGTATTGATTGACCTATTCTAGGCCAATCTTTTTTCTTTGCTTGCTTTGCATGTAATTGTGAACTGCACGTTTTGGGTGTAGTTTTGTAACTTTGTCCCTTCAGGGTTCGGAATAAATTACCAAAAAGTTCCGATACATACACACACACAGATATATGTATATATATATATATATATATATATATATATATATATATATATATATATATATATATATATATATATATATATATGAGTCAGGCTAGAATACACTCGAGTGTACGGATCGCACGAATACACTCAAGTGTGTTTGTATATCAAGACTATTTTTAAAAAAATGTAAACCATTGATCTTCACCGTCATACTATAATTAGGCTACATACAAATTTTGAGCCTATTTAGATGAGTGTAAGTCACTCATCCAAGGGAAACAAAATCGACGCACGAAACTAATTTGAAATACATAATTTTTGTGGTCTTCATAACATGAGCTATACATATCCAAATGTGCTCAAATTTTGCATATGAGTTGTTCGCAAGATGTTTAAGAAGATCAACGGATTAGATTTTCAAAAAACATATTGCATCATGAAAAACTACTTGAGTGTATTCTGCTCCGGATACACTCGAGTGTATTCTAGCCTGACTCTCTCTCTCTCTCTCTCTCTCTCTCTCTCTCTCTATATATATATATATATATATATATATATATATATATATATATATATATATATATATATATATATATATATATATATATATATATATATATATATATATATATATATATATATATATATGCATATTTATAGTCTCTTATTTTTTCATCACTATACTCAATGGTTTTGCATTGAATTTGAGTCATGTTTTTTGATTTAGGCAAACATGATGAATTATGAAGAGATGACTAATATCACTTTTGCACTAGAGGGCTCTAATGATAAGGACATATCTACCAAATCATAGAATGGATTGGTTTGTTTTGTTAAAAACTTTATGTTCCAAATTATTATTTCTTTTTGTATATATGCCAGTGTGCTAGGTGCTTCAGGCCACCTAGGGACGGGAGCTTCAATCCATTTATGATTGACTAGGCCAATGGGATTGGGTAAGAATGGTTCTATGACAATTGGTATCAGATCATATACACTTTCATATACATCAAGTAAATAATTAATCAACTCTCTTGAACCCAAGAAACCTTGAACATACTTAATGGTGAAAATGTTGTGTCTAGGCTCGGGGTATTGGCCAATAATCACCCATTGTCTGTCTCACAATGATGGCTAAGGTTCCACGCTCTACTTGGCCAAATTTGATGCATAAGTGATTTTCTTTAACCCTAGAGAGTCATCATGCTTCTCATCTTTTCTTCAACAACTATCCCTAGACATCTATTAAAAAGTAGTAGGATGCATTTTCATCTTCTTGTCTCTGATAGAGTGTCTTGACTTGATATGTACTCTCCCTAGTTTTGGGTAACATGGAGCAACAAACAAAATATGAGATAATATTTTTGATAAATATGGATCCATATCATGTCATGATCTGATACAAAATTGAAATCCCTAATCGATATATGAAAGTACTCTTGAATGTGATGTACTCATGTGTAAGGTTTATGTAAACTAAATATCACCAAATTGGATATAAGTGCTTCTTGTGATTGAGGTGAATTCGTGATATGGTGAAATAAGGTGAAACACATGTTTTACACCTCATGGTTGATGAGGTCCCTATTGATTGAACCTATGCTTCCCCTATTTTTTATCAAACCTAAAGCATGATTAAGAAAATCAATCTCTACTGACATGCATCATGTCGCATACCTTGATATGACTATGTCTTTGGACCCATAATTATGCTTAAATTCTTGAGTTACAAAAATGACCTCTATTTCAAAAAAGAGATCCTTATATTGATCTATGAAAGAAAGGGGGATATATTACGATCCCAATTTTGTGAAATTATGGAATATGGTAAACCTAATATGACCTTGGTCTTTAGTATCATGACCTTATGATGTATAATTTGATAATTGATATTCCCTATTATGGTCAATGTTTAATGACTATGAGTCATAATGTGTTATATTAGGGTGGTAGGTGATATATGACACCTCTAACCTTGGTCACATCCCTATTTATGACTGCTTCTAAATTTTCATCTTTTTGATTATTTAGAGTTCAGAAAGGTGTCATCTTCCACCCGATTTTGATTCCTTGACCTAAGTGTCTAATAGGTCAAGTCTATGATAATACTGATTCTCAATCTTGAATCTCAATTTAAATACAATGTTGACTATAGCTTGTGGATAAAAACATCGAAAGACCTAATTCTAGATCATTCAGTAAACCTCGATACCATGATATAAAAATTGGTAATTGATATCACAAATGTTATTAGATTGTTTCTTGATTATTTAATATGGATGAATAATCTCCTCTAATCTACTATTCTACTCTTCTAAACACCACAACTCGTCGTCGTCCAATCTATCACGTAGAATATTTGGACTCTATTTCCTTTGTTTAATTGTTTCCTTCCCGTAAAAATCATTGGTCTGTCAAATTAGTCACATACAGTGACTTGACTCTTTTACCATTCTTTCCTTTATGTAAATCAACTAATAATCCCTCTTTCATCAACACCCTTTTAATCGTCGGCGCATAGTATGCCGCTTCAATCTGTGCTACTAATGCGACATCGAGTTCTTGGAGTGACATCTAATCATCTATACAGTAGTCAAGCCTTATGTGTATGTCAATCATGCAGGTTTACTCATGGATCATCTCATAGAAGGAGCCAGACATCGTCGTGCTTATTCCATTGGCATAAAGTTCATTCAGAAGAACCTCTACAACAATACTAATGTATCACAAAAGTTAAGACACCGCCTCCTTCTCATTCATGAGTGCCCGCGGCAGCGACAACAGGTTCTAGTGGAGCACAGAAGGCAGTGCTGCCCTGAAGGCATCTTGATCCATTGGTTTGTACAATAGACCCATCATATGACCCGTTGTAAGCCACCTGGGGCGATGCTCGAGCATATGAGACGGTAGGTGTATTATTGCTACTAGGTCTACTATCCCTACAATGCCTCCATGAACGCCGTGTTGGGATTAGGAATATAATACAGCCCATGTCTTAGTGGGATTTAGACTTGGGAGGGTTGATTTGTGCTACCAATCCTAATAGGAGTCAAATCTTGAATAGTAGGAATATGACTTCCTATGTGCAACATGCAGTTGGACTAGGATTCGAACTAGGACTAGAATTCCTGGTTCCAATCAAATGCATGGAGGCCTATAAGTAGAGGCCCCTGGGGAGGCCTTTGGATTATCCACCGGTTGAGGTGTGAGTTCTCCAGTTGCTTGTTGGTGCCTTCTGTGGTAGAGGGTGCCAGAGAATAAGAACAACTGGTAGCGAAGCTCTCTTGGTTTATAAGAGAGGGCCAGCGACTTTGCCTTGAAGCAAAGTAGCGGTTGGAGGTTGCTACCCGGATTTAGGGGTAATTAAATCTGGGAGGTGTGAGTTGTAATTTTATTACATAGTGCTTATTAGCAGGATTGCCCCGTGGTTTTTCTCTCCTTATTGATGGGAGAGTTTTCCAAGTTAAATCTGGTGTTTTTCTTCTTTGGGTTTTATACGCTTGTTGGTAGCGCTTCCGTGACAACTTTTCGTCACATCCGGGACTGTATCGGTACAACATCCCCAACAAGTGGTATCAGAGAGAGGTTGCAGATACAATTCCAGATGGGGAAAGATGAAGATGTGACGATGATAAAGTTGACAAGCACAAATTGGCAGATTTGGAAACCCAAGATGGAGGATATTCTCTATTGCAAAGATCTATACGATCCGATAGAGGGACAAAAGCCAGAGACTACATCTGATGCAGATTGGAAGAAGCTAAACAGGAAAACTGTCGGAACAGTGCGGAAGTGGCTCGACATCTCCGTATTCCATCATGTCTCAGAAGAGACCAATGCCAAAGATCTATGGGAAAAGCTCAAGAAGTTATATGAGCCGAAGACTACCACAAATAAAGCTTTCTTGATCCGAAAGTTGGTGAACCTCAAGTACCAGGATGGTACAAACATCGCCGAGCATATGAATGAATTCCAAAGCCTTATAAATCAGTTGGGGTCCATGAAGATGGTTCTTGATGATGAAATTCAGGCTCTACTTCTTCTAGGATCGCTACCAGACAGTTGGGGGACACTCGTAGTGACAGTCACCAATTCTGCACAGGAGGGCAAGTTGACACTTGACCAGGTGAAGAGCAGTGTACTGAATGAAGAGACTCGACGACGAGCCTCAAGCGACAGTGGATCAGAGGTGCACTTCACAGAGGGCAGAGGCGTTGATAGAGCGAGAGACCGTGGTAGATCTAAGAGCCGTGGTGAATCCCAAGACCGCGAGAAGTCTCGTGGCAGATCCAAGTCAAAGAATGGTAGAGGGTGCTTCCATTGCGGCAAGCCAGGTCACTTCAAAAGAGATTGCAAGATTTGGAAAAACAAACATGGGTCTGAAGCCAAAGACAAGCAAGATGATGACAAGAATACTACAGCGACGATCTCATATGATAGGTGCGATGATGACGATGTGGTCTTAACAGTCCAAGAACAGTGTTTGCATGCTGATGAGGATGATTCTGAGTGGGTGGTGGATACTGCAGCTTCTTATCATGCTTCACCAAGTAAGGAGTTCTTCACTTCATACAGGAGGGGAGACTTTGGGAGGGTGAACATGGGAAATTCCAGCTTCTCTAGAATTGTCGGGATTGGTGACATTTGTGTTCAGACAAGTGTTGGTTGCACGCTCATGCTGAAGGACGTTCGTCACGTTCCAGATTTGCGGCTGAGTTTGATCTCTGGTTCTTTCTTTGATAGAGAAGGTTGTTATCTTTATTTTGGTGGCGGCAAATGCAAGATCACCAAGGGGGCTTTGATTATTGTACGTGGCAAACTGTCTCGCACATTATACAAGACCAAGCTCAAAGTACTTAGAGACGGCAATATACATGCAGTTGAGGATAACCAGATAGATCTATGGCACAAACGGTTAGGACACATGAGTGAGAAGGGCTTGAATCTTCTATCCAAGAAGAGGTTGATTCCTTATGGAAAGGATAGTGGTCTCAGTTCATGTGATGCATGTCAGACAGGAAAGAAACGACGAGTTTCTTTCAAGGTAAGGTCTGCGGTGAAGTCAAAGCTTCTACAGTTGGTTCATTCGGATGTCTGTGGTCCGTTTGAGATGGCTTCACTGGGAGGCAATAAGTATTTTGTCACATTCATTGATGATGCATCTAGGAAGGTGTGGGTCTACTTGCTGAAGACTAAGGATCAAGTTTTTAAATGTTTCCAAAAGTTCCATGCCATGGTAGAGCGGGAGACCGGTGAAAAATTAAAGTGTCTCCGAACGGACAATGGAGGAGAGTACACCTCCAGGGAGTTCCAGGCGTACTGCACGCAGCATGGCCTACGGCATGAGAGGACAGAGCCCGACACACCACAACACAATGGTATAGCTGAAAGGATGAACCGTACTATTGTCGAGAAAGTCAGATGCATGTTGAAGACTACAAAATTGCCAAAGACATTTTGGGGTGAGGCAGTGAGAACTGCGTGCTATCTGATAAATTGATCTCCATCAGTTCCTTTGGGGTTTGATATACCTGAGCATGTATGGACAGGTAAGGATGCATCCTACTCACATCTCCGAGTATTTGGATGCAAGGCATATGCTCATGTTCCCAAGGAAAAGAGGCAAAAGCTGGATGATAAAGCGGTGCCATGTATCTTTCTTGGCTATGGAGGTCAACAATTTGGGTATAGGTTATGGGATCCAGTGAAAAAGACCATGACTAGACACAGATATGTGACTTTCTGTGAGAGTCAGACAGTGACAGAGCCTGAGGTTGATGATGCAGAGGCTACGTGATCAGGTGACAGTTCTTCAGACGATGAGTATGAGGATGATTCAGCTTCTTCACAGGTGCAGTCTTTTGATGATGAAGAAGAGCAACATAATCACCATGAGCAGCAGAGTGATAGCACATCAAGTGGTCCAGTTCCAGACGCACATACGAGTGATTCAACTTCACAGGAAGAGACTTCTGGGCAGGGGGAGCAGGATCAGGACCAGACAGAGTCCTCAGAGCAGCAGCTGAGGAGGTCTGACAGAGTACGTGATCCTTCATCCAGATATCTGGCATCTCAGTATATCTTGCTTACTGATCAGGGGGAGCCAGAGACTTTTCAGGAGACACAAACTCATAGAGACAGAGTACAGTGGCATCAGGCGATGCAGGAGGAGATGAATTCTTTGCAGAATATTGACACCTATGAGATTGTGGCACTTCCCAAGGGTCAGAGAGCACTAAAGAACAAGTGGGTCTATAGGATGAAGAATGACGACACTGGTAGTCATATTAGATACAAAGCCAGACTTGTTGTCAAGGGCCTTGGTCAAAGACCAGGAGTGGATTTTGATGAGATATTTTCTCCAGTTGTGAAGATGAGTTCTATCAGATTGGTTCTAGGCTTGGTTTCTAGTCTAGATCTGGAGCTTGAGTAGATGGATGTGAAGATAGATTTCCTTCACAGTGACCTTACAGAGGAGATCTACATGGAGCAGCCAGAAGGTTGTAAAGTCAAGGGGAAAGACCACTTAGTCTGCAAATTAAAGAAGAGTTTGTATGGGTTGAAACAGGCTCCTAGACAGTGGTACAAGAAGTTTGATTCTTTCATGCAGTGTCACGAGTACCAGAAGACAAGTGCAGATCCATGTGTCTACATCAGGAGGTTTCCCAATGACAGGTTCATTATTCTACTACTCTATGTGGATGACATGTTGATAGTGGGTCAGGATCTCAGTTTGATCAGAAAATTGAAGACAGAGCTTTCCAAAGCCTTTGAGATGAAGGATTTGGGACCATCACGACAGATTTTGGGGATGCAGATCACATGTGACAGGACACAACGCAAGTTGTGGTTGTCACAACAGAGTTATGTTGAACGGGTACTTGAGCGGTTTAACATGGGCAAAGCCAAAGTCGTGGGGACTCCACTTTCAGGTCACTTCAAGCTGAGTAAGATGTCATGCCCATCTATTGATAAGGAAAAGGAGGAGATGGCAAGGATTCCCTATTCTTCTGCTGTAGGGAGTTTGATGTACACAATGGTGTGTACCCGTCCTGATATTGCTCATGCAGTTGGCATTGTGAGAAGGTTTCTCTCAAATCCTGGAAAAGATCACTGGGAGGCGGTCAAGTGGATCTTCAGATACTTACGAGGCACGAGCAACACGTGTTTAATGTTTGGTGGTTCGGAACCAGTTCTAAAGGGCTTCGTTGATGCTGACATGGCAGGTGATATAGATCACAAGAAATCTACTTCTGGGTATATCTTCACTTTTATAGGGGGAGCCATATCTTGGCAGTCCAGGTTGCAGAAGTGTGTTGCACTTTCAACTACAGAGGCAGAATACATTGCAGTAGCGGAAGCAGGAAAAGAAATTCTCTGGGTGGTGAGATTTCTAAGGGAGATGGGGATGATTAAGATTGACCAGACTATTTTCTGTGATAGTCAGAGTGCCATTGACTTGAGCAAGAGCACAATGCATCATGCACAGACAAAGCACATTGATGTGAGATATCACTGGCTTCGTGATGTTATAGAGAAGAAGTTGTTGACTCTGAAAAAGATCCATACTGAGAAGAATGCTTCTGATATGATGACCAAGGTGGTGACACGAGACAAGCTAGAGCTTTGTAAGAAGCTCTGCGGTGTACATTCCCAATGGTGATCGCTGAAGACCACATCTCCCTCATGGGCTGGAGGGGGAGATTGTTGGGATTAGGAATATAATCCAGCCCATGTCTTAGTGGGATTTAGACTTGGGAGGGTTGATTTGTGCTACCAATCCTAATAGGAGTCAAATCTTGAATAGTAGGAATATGACTTCCTATGTGCAACATGCAGTTGGACTAGGATTCGAACTAGGACTAGAATTCCTGGTTGCAATCACATGCATGGAGGCCTATAAATAGAGGCCCCTGGGGAGGCCTTTGGATTATCCACCGGTTGAGGTGTGAGTTCTTCAATTGCTTGTTGGTGCCTTCTGTGGTAGAGGGTGCCAGAGAACAAGAACAACTGGTAGAGAAGCTCTCTTGGTTTATAAGAGAGGGCCAGCGACTTTGCCTTGAAGCAAAGTAGCGGTTGGCGGTTGCCACCCAGATTTAGGGGTAATTAAATCTGGGAGGTGTGAGTTGTAATTTTATTACATAGTGCTTATTAGCGGGATTGCCCCGTGGTTTTTCTCTGCTTATTGAGGGGAGAGTTTTCCACGTTAAATCTGGTGTTTTTTTTCTTTGGGTTTTATACGCTTGTTGGTAGCGCTTCCGTGACAACTTTTCGTCACATCCGGGACTGTATCGGTACAACATCCCCAACACGCCGTAAGGAAAGCCACAGTATCGGGCTTCCAGGACTCCAGAATGTCTGGGTACTTCATGCCCTGTCCCTAGAAAAACTCCAGTCAGACATGACACATCTATGTACAGATTTCCTTGTTGTCGCAGCTTAGCAGCGTCAACATATCCCACATGATCACATATTCCTCAATGCATCTTGGAGTGTGGCATGATTTGAAGCTACATCAATAAGAATTGTACCATCCTCGGGTCTTGCCAGTACTCTCTCATCTTCCTGGGCGAGCACCAAAATCATCTTATGCACTTCTACAGATGTAGACCAACACATGAGGGATCCTGAGCTCTTTGCCTATCCCATGCAGGATCTTCGTCAACTACATGACCCAATCGACATACACACATACAGGCACACAGACGTAGTCGGAACTTCATAGCCATTATAATAAAATCTTATCATGTGTTTTTTTGAAATCCTATGTGGTGCATGCATAAATAATAGAAAAATCTATATAGCCCATGGAAGGAATATTCAATCAATTTCATCGACTAGGAACTCAATTCTCCACATCTCCTCCATTCAAATCATGTCCTCATAGCTACTGGTGAAAGTGAAAGGGAGGCTCCCCATGATCCACGTATAGTGCCTTGGGGGCACACTTTACATAGTGGATCTTCTTGTACAAGTTCTCATGCTGCTTTGCATCTTAACTCATTGTAAGAATCATTCAAAAGTGCTTACCATACATTATGCCCAAATTCCACCCAGCTACCTTTAGGAGTCCAACCATAATTTCTACGAAGTTAAGAATCTTCAACTAGAGGTAAATTTTTTTTATCTTCCTTTTGTGTTGTACATTTTTGTTTACTCATGGATAATGCATACCTCTATATATATAACCACACTAGACGTTCATTACTACAACTCATTTCAAAACCAATTAAGTTCTAGAATTAGTAATGTGTGGCATCTAGTTATAATTCTGTTGTTCATATCAGATTAATGCAAAGCAAAATATTTTATTTAAATATATACCAACATCACTTTATATTGATTATGTATAATTTAATTATTGATTTTGGACATTGTATTCTAAAAAAGCACTATAGTACATGTTCATTCCTATGCTAGGAATTTTGATTTGTTACTAGTTGCAAATTTATGATAAAAAAGCATACAATGATCTAAACGAATGATGACTTTGTTGAGATAAGTAAGACCGCATAAGTATAGAAGTATGAGATTGTATTTGTTGAGAGACACTTTATTATATCCCTATTGCATTTATTTTGTTCATTTCAAAGCTTATATTTACATATATACCTATTTTAGTTTTAAATTTAATTGCATATATACCTATTTTATTTGTTTTATTAATTAATAGAGTCAATAATGGAAGAAGTTCAATAATGAATCTTGTTTCCATTGGTCTTTTTACTATCAAAACTATTCTATTTTTGTTACTTCCAAAGAGTCAACCGTACAACTCTAGCATGCATGCCAACAATTTGAGTAGTGATCTATATCAATTTAGTGGGTGACACACATCCACCAAAGAACTTCGACAAGCATGATGTAACTAAGGACCAAAACCGTCCAAGAGAAGATGATCTCTCACTAATAAGCACAATAACCACGATGAAAGACCATTTTTGTTGTGTCTTTATTTATGCACTTCCTCTGCCTTGGAATAGAGATTCAACATCGACGGTTGTGGAGCTATTTATATATATTATGCAATTATGGATAAATTCTGTAAATTAATATGAAACACAACTCCCAACCACCTATCATCTTCATAATAATTTTTTTCTCTTCAGGGACCTTTGATTTTGTGGACAATCCATTGGGGAATTCTACTACATGTCCTAATTTTTAGAAATGGAACATGGGAATGCCAATATTCATCTTTAATACGTCCTATGAAGCACAATGAACATCACTAATTTTCTATCAACTTATTATACATCTATCAATTCCTTTGTTTTAACTACTTACCTATTGGACTAGAGAAATTGACATGTTAGTTGAGTCTTGAAGCAAAGAAAAATAAATCAAAATCAATAATAGAATAACTTATATACTTATAATTGTCATGACATAGCATGGCATTTTGACAATTAAAATGCAAAATGGTACCAAGAAAAGTATCTTCACCTATGAAGAAATAATAAATCTCAATCCCAATTATGAATGAAATTTACAAAAATGTTTACATTATTTTTTTCTTAAAAGTATAAATATCTGAGTTTTATTACCATTTATGATTGGGTAATTTCAAAATTATACATGATATTTCTTTAGTTTAGCATATATTATTTTGTATGGAAGTTACAAAATAATACATATTTTACCTACAACATTAACAAGTATATGGTGAACCATACCCGATTAACAAAATTCATCATCTATTGATTTTTATCCCTCTAACATGCATTACACTTTCTATAGAAATAAACCATACTGCATAATTAACAAAATTACAATATACATGCATGAAACTATGTGTCATCTACATTTTCTTATGCATACAACTATTTCTATATATAATTAATATGATAACTCATAATTATCATTTTTTAAAATCATATATTTCATCATTTTATCAATATTGACAAAAAATAATCATTACAAGTTAATAATAAATTTTCTTATGAAGTTGTATTACATTTATTAGCATATTTTATAAACAATGTACACATTTCTTAATTTTGAAAGATTGAGATATATTTATGAAAATAAGGAACATCATGTATTTTTATGAAATTTACCCTTTATGATGTAGTAGTCACCATTAAATAATTTGTGATCACAAGTGAATGGTAGTGTTCAAGGATTTAACAGTAAAAGCAAGTGTATTAGGCAACAAGACACATATTATGTGGTTCAAATGATATCGTGAAAAGAATAACACAAACATGTGAAGTTGATAGGTCTAGCATATGAATGTCATCTAAACTTGTTCTTTTGTAGTATTCAAGATATTATATCCATGGCAAAAACAAATAAGTCCACAAAATACAAGAAATACAAATTCAATGCCATATATTGGAATGACATATTCATAAGTTATATATGTATATGTTGCATGATTATGTATCAATATATATTACTAGCTTATACTAGATTTTTCATGTTGCAAGCTAATATTAAGTGGTGATTATGTATCCTTTCTATATTGAGCTTGTACTAGATTTTTCATGTTGAAACTTAACATTAAGTTAGAGCAATGATATCAAATTCACATATTTTAGTTATATTTCATCTAAAATGGCATCACACACATACAACATAATATTGTCAATTTGCATGCATTGTGAATTATGTATATACCCATTAATTCTAAATTCAACTACAAACAATGCAAGAAGTAATAAGCCTAAATACATAATCTATATATATAAATTAACTACAAAATTTGTATCCTTGGTGTATTGAGCTTGTACTAGAGTTTTCATCTAGAAACCTAACATGATATTAGACACAATGAAATCAAGTGCACATATATTAGTTAGATTTTATTGAATATAACATATTTGATCACTGCACTTTTCTTTATTTAGGATGAGTTCTAATATTGATATAAAAAACCTAGGAAATCTTGTTCAAAGCTCAAAGGAAGAAATGTTGGAAACATCATGAGTCCATAGTATTTGTTTTGTACTAATAAAAACCAAGAACCAAACTAGAGGAAATTATTTGAATTACCCTTGAATATAAAAAAAATGACATATAGTATGAAACAAATATAGTGTTCTAAATATATAAAGGAAAGTAAGTGGCATAGAAATTGAAGGATATTTTCGTTAAGAGGGGAAGGATGTGATAAAGTAGATTTTTCACCATTTGATTTATAAATATATCTATATTTCATCATCAAATAGGTATCAAAACCTATTTTAAAGGAATTTAAATTAATGGTATGATTTGGGGACATTGGTGACACTTGATTGAATAATTTGATAACATTGCACACCTTGAATACATGAATTTTTACTTATACTAAATTTTCCAATGTTTTATATCATTCTAGTATATATCGTTATCCTTTGGATCCCAAATTTTTGTGAATGTTATAGAGGACATTGTAAATCTTGAATCTAAATTTCAACCAAAATAGATATTCCTAGATCCCTATAAAAATTCTTGAAAACCCCTAGATTAAATCATTTTTTGACTAAATGGGATGAGATAGGCTTATTGGGTCGCACCCCAGCCGGCCCAAGCGGGTAAACCCCTACCTTGGGTGGCTTCTATAGTAGCCACGGGTAGGGGTGAATCCTAGATCTCTGGGCACCTGGATATTACTTATCCTTGATATGTTTTGCATGTTTAAGGGTGTATTAGATTCATCTCGAGTCTCCACAACAAATTCTTGTATAATTTCTCATCTTTTCTTGACTATTCTAGAATCTTCAAACCTCCAAACATAGTGTCTCTATGGATGCCTTGGAGGATTTGAAAACCTTCAAAAACCTAGATCTAGGTCTTCCCTTTCAATAAATTAGATCCTCTTTGGAAGCTCCAAACATGTTGACTCTCATTGTTGGTTGGAAACTTGTTAAAAATCACACTTATTATTAAGGATGGATGATTTTCATATGATCATGTGGGACATGTATCTTTATCTTATTTTAGATACCAAAATCAAATCTTAACTAGAAAATTACTTACGTATTGACCATGTCTCAACCCTACTCCTTAATCAATCTTGTCTTTAGATTTGCGATTCGAGATCCTTTAAGAGGACATGTACTCTAACTTCTTGAAATTGAATGTTTTAATTTAGTGTATGATTACATACCTATGTATGAAAACACATGTCTATATACATGGTTGAGCTACCTCACTTCCTATGACTAGTGTTTTGAATTTATATATGTATATTGATCATTTCTACTAAGTTATTAGGACTTGCAATATACTCCCCTCATTTCCTTGCTATTGTTTTGTCTTGAGCCTTTCCCCTTTTGTTTCTAGATGTCAAGTGTAACCCTCTTGCCTTTTTGTTAGGGTTAAGTGGCTCCTTGTTAGTCTTTTCACCCCCTCTCGTAATGAGAGGTGATTAACTATTGTTACAGAGTATATTTTATTTTATTTTTTTATAATAGAAACTTGCACTTGTTGATTGATCTCTTTTTCTTAATATCTTACTTTCAAAATCATGTGAAGTGGTTATTCTTTTGAATATATATAATCTCGTGTTTTTTCATGATGGTACTCAAATATTTTCAATGACTTTAAGTCATGATTTTTTATTTAGGCAAAGATATTGAATTAAGAAGAGAAGACTAAGATCACATCCGCCCTCGACAAATTTTGATGAAGAGGATAGATCTATCAAATCATAGAATGGTTTGGTTAGTTTTTTTAGATCCAAAATGTTCTAAGTTATTAATTCTTTTTGTATATTTCGGTGTGTAGGGTCCTTCGGGCCACCCATGTAAGGGTGCTCCAATCCGTTTACCATTGTCTAGGAAGTTGGATTGGAATTTGGGTCAGACGGTTCCAAGATAACTGTAAATTCCAAAAAGACACTCCTACTCAATATAATATAGGAGATATTAATTCATACATATGACTAATTTTATTACATCCTTTAATTCTACAATTAATATATTTCACCCTTACATTATTTCACTCCATTATTTGCTATCACGACTAGTCTCTCAAATAAGCACCAAAAGTAACCCAGGTTAGATTATCATAGAGTTTAACTAATAATTATGGAACCATCTGATGAATAAATCCTTGAACTTATATATATATATATATATATATATATATATATATATATATATATATATATATATATATATATCTCTGTGTGTGTGTGTGTATGTATGTATATATATATATATATATATACACATATATATATATATACATATATATATATATATATATATATATATATATATATATATGTATATATATATATATATATAACCCCCTGTACGTGTTCATCATCAGATGCCAGTCTATCATAGTCCGGTTGCATTTGAAGACAGACCTCATGCAATTCACTTTATAGAATGAACTTCATGGTTTCCATACACCTTTGACACTTTTCAACAAGAAATAGAATTTTAACTCATATACAAAAAGTGAATCATATCAAAATGCTCAAAGTGTTTTCTTTGGAGTTACACTAAATTTCCAGATATCAAAACTCCTTTCTCTGTTTTTTAATAGCCCTCTTATTTTCAAAGGAGTACTACTCAAGAAATGGCATGTGGGCGGCCTTTAGTCCTTTCTATTTATAAAAACTTAGGTTTTAACATACTCGACTAACACACGTTTGTGTGCAACTCTTCAATATGAATGACTCAAGGAATATAGTAGGGTCAATGATAGTGTTGCAAACAATGTGCATAAGCTATGGGGGCAACGCCCAAAATCTTTCAAAGTTGTTTGTCACCTCTTATTCTTAGATCCATGAAAATTACAAAATGTGGTCCATTAAAGGGACATACTGACCAAGAAATTCCTTAGGTTTCATTTCATCTTGGTCTTGATTTTATTAGAGTAAAATGAAAAGGACCAAGTTCAACAAATATAAATGCTACCTAGCAAGATGTAGCAACCTTTGGGATAATATATTTCTGGAAATGTACCATTATTTACTATAAAAGAAAGTCACTTAATTTTTTTCGATAATTTAACATAAAAAATTAAAATAGACAATGGGTTTGAAATGAATTTGAATGCAAGAAAATAAAACCTAACAAACATGAGAATCCATTAAAAGATGCTATAAAACGAAACTTGACAATATTGCAAATAAGCTAAACCATGACATCATAATCAGGTTCAACCTATGGTACAAGATATTGGGTGTTATGACCACATCTGAGCTTAATTGGTAAACTAAGGCTAACCTAGATGATTGCATGTGTAATTAGATGGATCATCTCTCAAACTTGATTAATTATGGTAGCTCAATTGTGATGCTTGAAACCTAAAGAAGAACTCTATTCATTCTTTTTCTTTGAAGGATTAGAGTTTGAGAAGTGTAAACCCTGCTCGCCTAAATTAGGTTTTGATAGTATATAAATATTGAATTTTATGGGTAAAGAAGTATGGTAAATGATTTTTTATATTTTCAATGTAATTTGTGTTTACTTGAATATGATTTGGAATCTCATAGTCATGACTTAAGAATATGATGACATCTTAGTTTTACTTAATATATGTGGGAGGAGAATTCATGTTACTTGAGGAAATAATTAATAGAGAAAATATAATCCATGAAACATATCAAAATAATATTGTAGGATTGTATATAATTTAATTATGAATCCAAAACAAAATGAGTGAACCAAATCTGAGTTAAAATGGGAGAGTTATGCCCTTTTAGTGAACATGTGTAGAACTGACTTTTGGTCTAATTTTTCAGTGACCGCCGAGTTGGTCCTTCGGGGAATGCCAAGATGGGCCTTTTATTGGGATATATAGGCATAAAGAAAGGCAGAAGAAACAAAACATTATGTATCTATATTCCCCAGACCAGCAAGATCGTGGCAACTACTATGAAATAGGAAATATGATTTAATGAGTTTATATTTGGTCATGGAGCAAGTGTAGTGATAACAACTCATTGTAGTGCAACTATCTTTAGTTTCTCCTGGACGGTGTCTATGGAGCTCCTAGTCTTCACCACAAACAGTAGAGTAGAACATCATTAGCAGCTCTTGTGATCTTGCCATAGACTGCGGGTTGATGACGTCCTCCTAGCGACAGGAAAATGCTAGGTCACCTCTATGGAAGTCCACATGGACAACATCATCACTCCTGTCATCCTACTAGAATGGACAAGAAGGAGTTGTCCCTCACGTTGGTGTACTAGTCACCAACTTACTCTTTCACAACAATGGTCCTCAGTTGTTCTCTCTCTCGCTATCCCTCTATAGTCATGTAGGAGTTACTTGGGCAATCTTGGTTACAACAACCAGAGCGGACACAATTGTCAGAGCAATTGATTCTCAATTATGTTTATTGGGAAGGCCCCAATACCCCTCTATTATTAGGAGGGGTTAGGGTTAGGGTTCCCAGTCTATGCAGGATATATGTAGGAGTGGAAGGGAAAGTAAGATCATTAATTTTTGCAACCTATGAGTACCGAACCAGTCAGTTGACAACTAAACCGATCGATTCACATGAGAGACGATTGACTAGTGCAGCGAACCGGCCATTTCACCATGTTTCCCAGTCGCACATTGATTTGGAAATTCAAGTCCAATTAATGCATGACATGACATCAACACTAATGCTTAAGGGAATAAAATTTCTCCATGAACAGACTAATCACACTCATGCAAGACAGTCATCTCATCTCATCCAACCAATCGGTTGGTGAGCCTGAGTCGAGCCAATCGGTTCATAGAGTGAACGGTTTGTTTGCTCCCCAGTTTGGGCAGAACTTAGCCAATTCAGTTACTGATTAGCATGACACTCCAAATGGCCGTCTCAACACTTGAGCCGATCGACTGGCAGTCCAGTCACCTGATTTGTTGCGTGAATTGACTACCTAAACACTTTAATAATAAATTAAATTGTCCTTCATAATAAACACCTTTTCTAGGTGAGTTCCTCTATGTGTGACCCTATAGGTCCCATATCATGTTGGCAATGAATGTCCATAACTAGCTTATGACATCACAAGCAAAGAGTGATGCCTAGTCACACATAAGTGCTACCAAGGTGAATGGAAAGTTGGTGAACAATTATAACCTAAAATATGTGTAAGGTGTTGCAATAATTGTATAATTCCTTTGTCTTTGATATCTGGAAGGAACTCGAGGCATGGACATGTCATCCTCTCAATGTTCAATCCATGTTCCTTGAATCTAGAGTAGACAATATGAGATATATGTGACCTCAATATCATATATTGATTCACAAGTGCATGTGCATGCTTTTCTTAGTCTTTCTAATCAAGTGGCCATGGATTTCAAACTCTAATAGGAGGGACAAATCCCATCTCTATCACTCACAATCTATCCCCATGTGTCACAACCACCCAATCATAAACTTTATGGAAATACATGTTCCAGGGTTACGTTTGATGATATCAAAGTATACCAAATGACATGTGATGAGTGATGTGATTTTAGGTCTAAGAATCACAATCACCACCTTCATTATGAGAGATGACTATGACTTATCGAATACGGTGTCCATATGTCACTGACAAGGTGGGTTTGTATGATATACTATTTCTAACATGTATCTGTGTGCTTAGTTTGATATCGCCATAGCATGGCTAATAAGATTTTGTTATCCAATAACTCACACTCCAATCTTATGTGTTATTGTTGTCTATCTGCCTTCCATAATTACATCTGACTGGGACATAACAAGAATTTACATACTCTTAACATCCATATGATCTCATTCTTCCAAGTCACATACTTGAAGACATACATCATTGAATAATTGCCATTCTGTAGACATTCATTATGTTTCCTCATTATCTTATAACTAAGTGAATCAAAATGAATTGGAAGCTTGCCTTTGTTATTTATGAATCAAATACTTTATGTAACATGTGTTACATCATCATATAATTGTCTCTCTTGGAATACATACCAACAGACTCCCACTTGAACTTAGAGACAATCACCCAAGGATCTCATCCTTAGTGATCTAAACTTATCCGCCATGTTTCTATTGTGTTAGTGCTAATCTAGCGGGTTAGCAACATTTTGCTTTTAGTCTTTGTATTGAATATACCTTGAATCTTCCCTGTACGATCTCTCGTATGAGTCTGACTGTCATAATATGCTATCTGATATTCCTTTCATAACAAGTAGCTCCATTGTTATCGCAATATCACTACTGTGTCATTATTGGTTGGAACATCTTTAAGTTCATCCATATGAAATTCTAGATACATATAGTATCCACTCCTGTGCTCCCAACAATAGAATTCTCAACTTCAATTGTATAATTAGAAACAAATGGTCTTATAGTTTGGAACCTTTCCAAATAATAACTCTTCTCTTAATATTAAACACACAAATTTAATATTGTGGTCTTTTTTGTCATTAAGGAGCTTGCATCAGTGTAATTTTTACACTCAACTTGTCCTTGTTCCCATGGTCTTAGCAACTTATTCGTTAGTGCTTCTCATGTACTAATGGAAGCATGACATTCCAATAACCCTTGTTGCAAACTAGTATCATCTTGTCATGTCTAATACATCCAAGAATCTGGAACGAGTACATTTATATAGGATACATGATAGATCTGATTCCTAGTGCATAAGGCATCTCATTCATGTATTTCCATTCTTTGTAAGAATCAAAACATAGGGTTCATGATAGACTAGTCACATTTGAAAAAATGGTTAGATTCTCTCTCTTAGAATCCTTCATATTGAACTTTACTGTCTCTTGCAATTTTTATGTGCCCTTACTTATGTCATGAAACTTTCAAGGACTATCTTCATAGATCTAGATCCCTCTCTCATAGGATGTGTCACATAATCATTAAATACTAAAGGTGTTCTTTGATTCCAGATCTCAATATCATGTATTGAGTTGTTATTCCACATAAATATGTGGAATATACTCATATTCTCCCACTAAATCTTTTGTAATCATAGATTTCTTCTTTCATGACTAAAGCCAAACTTTTTGACTATCAATTCAAAGGATCTCATCTCTGAGATGCTTGTTTCAATCTTTACATTGAACTTTGTAGCTTATAGACTTTATTTGCATTAAAGAAGTTATAAATCTTTAGGCTGTTTCACCTACACATTCATTCTAATATTCCTTTGAAGGAATCCAGTTTTAAACTTCATTTGCCAAATCTCATAGTCTATTCAAACTGCAACAACAAGCATGACAATTGGTCAAGGAATTTCTTCATGTTCAATAGTTTGAACTAACTTTAAAACCTTTATAACTAATTTGTCCTTTATGTTATCCATGTAGGTCTTTAAAATAAGACCTCAACTTCACCTTTTGGGTTTTACCCCTACAAGTAGTATTATCAAGGTCATACCTTGCTAGTTTACATGGACTCCATAAAGGCCTTAAGCCATTTCTCAGATTTGAATATCAATAGTTTCTAGTTGATATGTTGGGTCACCATGTCATGATCAACCTATCTGAATTGTTGGATACATAATCTTTAAATCTCAGATTTGTTTTACTAGAACTATGACGTTCTGTGTTACATGAAAAACTTGATATTCCACAACAAAATGTGATTCTCACAAGTTCTCATTGTACCTCTTGGTTGAGTTTGAACCATTTGATTTCTCATTTTTACACCCACTGATTCTTTTAAAACTCAGTATTCCTGGTAACAAAACACTTTTGTCAATGGATTAGGATCAAAAGAAGTATTCAAAAATCATGGTTTATGTATTAACCTTTAAGAAACTGCTTTCTTTATATAGATTACAATCCTTAAGACATACCAGGGCATTCCCATATTCCATATCTCATATGGTTTCTAATAAACCATTTTGAAGGTACATTATTTTAGTGTTTAGCATATTTCTTTAAGGAATTAGAAGATTGGATTAAATGATAATTATATCATGACTCTTCATGATGTGATTCCTTCTTTCTAACACATCATTATGTGTGATATAGATTGTGATACACTATCACTATGTTCTAGAAGGATATAGACCTCTTGATATAAAGTATTTCAACATTTGATCATATCAAAATTTCTTAATACTTCTATTAGAGTTATCCATCATTTATAATCTCGTTGAATACTTCAAGAGACATATGTTTGTATTTTTCTGAGTGCATATAATTATGTCATCAACAAATACTATGAAGTCAAGGTAACCATTCATAGAATTTATCTTATAAGATCTTCATACATCAACATGTGTACGTTATAATAGAATTCTTATCCTCCCACTACATCCAGTGAAGGATTCTTTATCACATTGTGCGCAAGTAAGATTTGCATGTCTCTTATTGGTTCAATAACTAAAAGAGTCCATACAAACATCAATATGAATTCCACATATGCATTTCTTACATACATGCTCCAGATGATAATGCTATAGATTATTAATTCGTTTGAGGTATCAATCATCCCTATAGGTATTTACATTGTTATCAAAATATCATAAAATATTTTATAGTGCACCAACACAAGATCATATCTTCAAAATAAAACACCATATATTTTATTCATAGTCATTCTTGTCTTTACAAGATGTAGGAAATAAAATGTTTCTACTAATTGGAACATTGAAATAGCAGTTCTACTAACTCTATTACATGCTCTGTGGGATATGATAAATTCTAAATGTGGACTTAGGTTGCAGCAACTCTTTCTCATCTCAGTCCATCTTTGTCCTTTATAGAAGGGCTTCACTTCTTATCAGATCCTACACATTAAGTATGTCAGATATATATTTGGTATCACATACCAAGATGAAGAAGTAAATTAGAATTATCTTATAACATTTATACCTAAAGTAGAGCATCTTACTTCTTTTTCTTTAGTTCCTCCTGCCAGAGGGGGCTATTCCTTCTCCAGTGTCCATCCTGGGGATAATAGTGACATTTGCCTCCCTTCTTTATCTTTCCTTTTACCTTGAGGTCTAAAGACTTGGGCTTCTAGCTAGTGGTAGAACTCTTCTTAGCTTTGCCTTTTTGCCTTTTGACTTTTCCTTTGTCTTTCTCCTCATTGTCATAGACTTAGGTTTGTCTTTATTCATTTGTTCCTCAACTATTCACTATGTGCCCAATAACTATGTCAATGGCTTATCAAAGTCATTAATGTTGTAGTTCATGACAAACTGAATGTATGACTCTGGCAGAGACTGCATAATCACATTAGTGGAAAACTCTTGACCCAAGGGGAATCCTAGTGTTGACAGGTTCTCCACATTCCCAATGAGCTTGAGCACATGAGAACCTATTGGATCTCCTTCTTTCATGTTACATTTGAACAGTACTTTTGAGATATCATCTCTCTCTTATCTTGCATGGTCTTGGAACATGTTCTCGAGATGTGTGACCGTCTCCATAACTTCCATGTTCTCATGCTATCTTTGTAACTCATAGTTTATTGAGGACAACATTAGGCATTTGACATCCACAGAATCATCATTATGCTTCTTGTAAGCATCCCTGTCTGCCCTGGGAGCATTAGGAAGAGGTTCTTCTCACACTGATGTTTCCAAGACATAGAGCTTGCGCTCCTGTGTAAGAACAATTCTCAACATCCTATACCAGTCGTGGAAGTTGTTCTCATTTAACTTGTCCTTCTTAGGGACCGATCATAGAGAAAAGGTGTTGTTACATGTTTCCATTTGAATCTACAAAAGAATTTACATTTTTTTCTTCAAAAAACTGGTTTTGTTATTTGATTTGATTATAAAATTTGATGATGTTTATTAGGTATTTAACTAATTAGCGCTCTCACTATTTTATTCAAATTGATAGCCCTCACATATCAATTTGAAAGATTATAGTGTACAACCTTCTAGTGAGCCAAGATCCATATTTCATCAGACCATGACTCTACTTTGGCTGATAACCCACAACATGATTATTTAGGCACACAACATTTACCAATTGCATTATATGCAATTCTTGGATAGATGGTATGTGCAACTCTTTTCCATAATCCTCTTCATGCCTCTAGGCCTAGAAGCTCTAAGAATCACCAGTTAAGTGTGACCCAATAGCCAACATGATAGACAGGCACACTGCTTAGGAAGAAAGTACATATCTACCATCACACTTCCACAATATAGACGACGCATAACGCTTTGACATAACCTATACTTGGTCGATCAAGCTTATCATGTGTGTTACTAATAGAAGGCATGTTGGACTTACTATTATATTTGATGGAGTTTATGTATATATACATATACTTTATCCAATCACCACATATATAGGGCACACCATATGCATTCTATATCCAACAGCATAAACATGTAATATAATGCAAAAAGTGATGGTTATGGCCATGTCTATTGTAATTCCTTGGAGCCACAAGGAATGACTACAACCTAGGTTAGCATCACATCACATGCAGAAACATGTTGTTGGTGTATATCTGTGCTTGCCAATCTAGGTTTGATCTGTTCAACCATTAAAATGGTTGTCTCACCTCTTGGTTGGTCCTCTGGTCTCCTAAAAAGATTGGTCAGCCTCCTGTCCAATCAAGTATGGACTCCTTCCAAATGGTCGGTTGGACACACCAGCCGGTCGATTCACACCTCCTGCAACATGCCCTTCTCGATCCTCCAGCCTGTCAACTTGTCAGATGAAACAGTCGGCTCGCCTAATGTTGATCATCACCTTCATTGTAACAACAAAGTTAACTATCAGATTTTTACATGATTATAGAGAAACCTCGAGTTACATTGGAGGGGATTAGAGGTAGGAAAGAATAAACTTTACATTGGCGATAAGTAGGTTGGGGCACAATACACATACCGAGATATAATAGGAACAACCATTCACACATAGATATTTTTCTTATTAGCGGTAACCATGCTACACACCCACCACCGAAACAGCTTTTAGGGTGACAAGTGTAAATTGCATATATATATGTATGTATATATATATTTTACATATATATATATACATATATATACATACATATATATATATACATACATACATATATATATGTATACATATTACATATATGAAGAGGTGAACATCCCAAGGACACTAAACAGGAGTGCAAGGACACTAGAGAAAGATTGTTGGTTGATCCATTAAATCCAAAGCTGATTGAGAAAGACATGGAATTAAAAATGATGGTTGAAGATCTAAAGAAGGCAGAGGAAAAATTCTACTGGCAAAGAAGCAAGGAAAAGTGGATGGAGGATGGGGACATAAACACAAAATTATACCATACTGCAATTAGAAGAAGAGAGGCAAGTAATATTATATCTGAACTTATTAATGTTGAAGGTATGGTTGTCAACAAACAGGATGATCTTGAAAAACATGCTATCAGGTTCTACACATCTCTATACAATAAAAATCTCTCTGATAATATTGATGAGCAGGAGGAAGTTGAATGGAAGTTCATACTCACTAGCACACACAACAATATTCTCACTAGAAGGACCAATGAACATGAGGTCAAAGATGTTGTAAGGAGTATTGGAAGTAATAAGTCACCTGGGTCTGATGGTTTCAATGCTTTCTTTTATAAGAAGACTTGGCATATTATTAAAGAGGACTCGCTAGCTTATGTGGATTGGTTTCTATAAGGTGGGAACATGGTGAGACAGGTCAATCACTCCTTTCTTGTTCTTATTCTGAAGAAGAAAGTTACATCCTCTCTTGCTGATTTTCGACCCATTACTTGGTGCTCGGTACAATATAAAATTATTGCTAAAATTATGGCTTCTCGGTTGAAGATGGTCCTCCCATTTTTGATTTCTGCAAATCAAGGAGCTTTTGTTACAGGTAGAAGAATCAGTGACTGTGCACTTCTGGCTGGTGAATTTCTTCTAGATTACAATGTGATGAGAGGTAGTAGGAAGGCTTGCCTAAAACTGGATGTTTCCAAAGCTTATGACAGTGTATGGTGGGATAAATTATGGTGGATCATGCAATAGATGGGATTCAATGAACAATGGATAGGCTGGATGAAACAATGTGTTGGGACCACTAGCTACTATGTTCTGGTGAATGGCACGTCTACAGGTCTTTTTAGAGAGGGCAACGGGCTGCGCCAAGGAGACCCCTTATCTCCTCTTCTTTTCGTGATTGTCATGGAGTATTTCATAAGGAAGATGCAACAAGCTGAAGAAAGGAAGGAAATAAAGCCTTACACTGTCCACGACACAAAGGTAATGACACACTTGATTTTTGCAGATGAGGTCCTGCTGTTCATTGAAGCCAAACAACAATATATGGAAAATCTTAAAAGCTTATTAGGAGAGTTTGGGAAGTAAATGGGGTTCTGTGTTAATGCAATTAAAACACACATTTTCTTATCAAAGAACTGCTATCAGTTGGATGAGAAACTCACACAGGCTATGAGAGTGGAAAGGGGCAAATTCCCAACCAAGTACTTGGGATTCCCTCTTATAGGTGGCAACCTTCACATCAAAGATTTTATGGAATGCATTGATAAAGTGGAGGAGATGATTATAGATGGCCTACACAAAAGACTTCCATGGTGGGGCACAAAACCGTGATAAAATCTTCTATAGAGGGACTTCTCATGTTTTGGGTACAACAAGGTGAAATTCATGTATCTGTTCTAGATTGAATTGAAATGAAGACTGCTAACTTTCTATGGGGGAGTGAGCATCATCCTATGAAGTATTCTAGGCTGGCTTTTCCTACAGATGAAGGAGGGTTGAACTTGAAGACCCCTAGAGATATTGCTAGATGGGGATTCATGAGAAGGCTTGTTGCATTCCAAGAAGGCACATCTACTTGGGGAAAGTGGATGAGAAATAGATATCCTAGAGGGCTAGATTTTATTCCAAAAACAAGAGAAGGATACTTAAGGTCGATCAATATCGTGAGGGAAATATGGTTGCAAATTAAACACTTTTCTGTTACTAATAATTCTAGAGGATGCCAACTCAAAGACAAAAAGATAAGCTTGTGGGAGTTGTCCCAGACCAGAGGCAAGAAGGACCCAGTGGGTGAACAAATATGGATGGATAGGTATGTGCCAAAGTGGAGCATATGTGTATATATATTTCTACACCATATCCTTACTACTCTTGATAGAATAAAGAACAGGAATTATGATATATCTACTGTATGCTTGTTATGTGGGGAAAAGGAAGAAAGTCACAGCCACCTTGTGGGGGAATGCAAGTTCACAAAGGAGATATGGGAGTATTTATGCAAAGATTTCAGACTTCAGATTCAACTTATTACTGAACCGAGAAGGATGCTTGGTAGATGTGGAACAGATGTGAAGAAAAATCTCTTGTTTTCTGGTCTATGCTACCATATTTGGGAAGAGAGCAATGCTAGAAGACACCAAGGAAACTCCACAAATTCCACAAGCATTGCTGTAAAAATTTGTAAATGCATTAGATGTAGACTACGTATCAGCTAAATGTATGAGTTGTACTGCTGATCTGGGTGTATGGCATTGGGCCTATATGTAATCTTTCCCCCCTAATATGTTTTAGGGAGAACATCAGAATATATTTACCTGATTCCATTATATATTACATATATATATATATATATATATATATATATATATATATATATATATATATATATGTGTGTGTGTGTGTGTATATATGTATATATATGTGTATATATGTATATATATGTATATATATGTATATATATACACATACATATATATATGTATGTGCATATATATACATATATATATACATATATATACATACATATATATATATGTATATATATGTATATATATACACATACATATATATATGTATGTGTATATATATACATATATATATATACATATATATATACATACATATATATATATATATATAAATATATATATAAATATATATATATATATATTTATATATATTTATATATATATATTAGTTTGGGATTATATGTGGTCTTTGATCTAATGCACACATGAAGCTATTTACATATTCACATCATATGCAATAAATAAATGATAAAACAAAAAATCTAATTGTATTGATTTCCCAAATCATACTATATTGACGTGGCTTCGATACCACTATTGGGAATTACGTGCACAAAGTAAGGCAGTGGAAACAAAAGTTTATCTATTTGTATTCCTCAGACCAGCAAGATCACATCAACTACTATGAAATATGATAGATGGTTTAACGAATTTATACTTGGTCCTCGAGCAAGTCCAGCGACAACCACTCGTTTCAGTGCAACTATCTTCTAGTTGCTCTTTGACATGTCTGTGCAACTCCTGGTCTTCACCACAGACAAAAAACTAGAACAACGTCTGCAACGGCTCCTATGGTCTCACCATAGACTGTGGGTTGATGACATCCTCCTAGTGACGTGAAAAGGCCATTTCGCTTCTATGGAAGTCCACACAAACCACCTCAAAACTCATGCCCTACTACTAGAACAAATAGGAAGGAGTTGTCCCTCCTGTTGGTGTACTTTTCACCAACCTGCTCTCCCACAACAATGAACCTCAATTGTTCTCTCTCTTGCTATGCCTCCCTAGTCAGGTAGGACTTGCTTGGGCTCTCTTGGTAACCACAACCAGAGAGGACAAAAATTATCAGAGCAACTAATTTTCAATTGTCTGTGTTGGGAAGCTACCAAGACCCCTTTATTTATAGGAGTGGTTAGGGTCAAGGTTCCCAGTCTGTGCGGAATCTGTGTGGGAGTGGAACGACTGGAAGGTCATGAATTTTCACAACCAGTGAGTATCAAACTGGTCAGTTGGAAACCAAACTAGTCGGTTCACATGCAAGATGGTCGACTCATGCATTGAACTGATCGTTTCACCATGTTTCCCCATCGCACATTAATTTGGCAATTTGAGTCTAATTAATGCATGACATGACGTCAGGACTAATCCTGGATGCAATTGAATTTCTCCAGAACTAAGTAATCTCACTTACACGAGGCTGTCATTTCAACTCACCAAACCGGTCAGTTGGTGAGCCTAAGCTGTGCCGGTTGGTTTGCAGAGTGAACTAGTTAGCTCTCTCCTCAGTTTGGGCAGAACTTAACCAATTAAATTTCTTGATCAGCCTAACACTTCAAACGACCATCTCTACACTTGAGTCGATCAACTGGAAGTCCAGTCAGCTAATTTGTTGTATGAATTGACTACCTAAACACTTTAGTAATCAATTCAATCATCATTCATGATAAACACCTTTTCTAGGCGAGTTCCTTTGTGTGTGGGCTTCCATTGACTGCTGAACGGCTTGTTGACCGCCGAAGAGCTCTTCAATTGTAGTGAGGTTTTGTGTCTCACCGCCTAGGATAGCCTATCATTAAACAGCCATTACTTTTTCTATACATGTCCGTTTTCAACAAAACAAAGTTTGTTAAAACTCTGACTCAATCCACTACACTCTCAAACCCTTGGACTAACAAAAGGATGACCTAGAAGGCAATTCTGATGGTGATCTTTGGAGAAAAATACGTAGAGCAGAGGAAATTCTTTGACCTAGACACAAATCATCGTGGTATGTAGTTAAGTTATGGATTCTATCTTCTTTCCTCTTTATCTTGCTACAATTTCATTTAAGTCTCATGGAAAAGGTCCTATCCTACTAATTTTCTTCATCTTCTACCTCCAAAAGGTGTCATTTAGATTTGGCAACCCAATAATAGGTTGTCTGAGGTTAGTTCTTGAGGTTTGGATCTTGGAGTCAAGACTAGCAGATTGGAATCCAAAATTTTCAACCCCAAACATGAGATCACTAAGCCAAAAACCAAGTATAGGTGACTGGGTACTTACTTTATACGGTAGATTGTACAAAACTAAATTAAATCTATTGTAATTTTTAGCTCTTTCTATATACAATAATGAAACCTAAATCTTCTTTTCAATTTTAGCTTTTATGAGAAGATCTACAAATGGATTAAATCATGATATGATGAATTTAAGATGTTGAAATTAGATTAGAATCAAATATAAAAAATCTACAATGGAATTCCTAATGTTTGTAGGAACTATAAAATATACCAAAATCTAGGGTTTTTGTTATGTATGAAATTGTTGTATAATTGAATGAAGAAATTTGCCTATCTAAATCTCTTCATTTGTAAGTGATTGTTCTATCTGAATGCTTAGAGAATATATTTTAGTTATTATCTTGGAATTTGTTTAATGTTACTTATGTTTGCATGATATCTCAGTAAAGAGGATAAAACCCTATCTGTGTAGTAAGTTGAATGATTAAGAATAGACATCATGAAATGCAACTAAAGTGATTCTCTTGAATGTTACACACTTACTTATTAAAGGTTATTCTTGATGCATAATAGTTTAGTAAATGGCATGGAAATGCTAGTTGAATTTATTCTAGGGTTTCACATATATGTTTTGTTATACGTAGACTGCTGAAAGTAGTTTTTATTCAGTGAATGTTTATGTCACATTAAATCCTTATGCAAGTAATGTGATATGTGAATGAGTTAAGTGAAATCCTAAGGATCGGGTACTCAGTGAATCAAGTATTTTGATATGTGGTGATGGTCAGTAGTTCAGTTGTAGTACATATTACAGATGATCAATGAAATGAACTGTTTACAAAGATAAATTAAGAAATTTTTATCTAATGATTTAAATATGTATTTTAAGTCTTAATTAGACAGTTAGATGCATCAAAAATTATAAAATCTTTATAGAAGGCCTACATTGTGAGGAGGAAACATGCTTCCAAACTGGAGGTCTCACCAAGTTGAGGTAAGCCTGAGCACAATGGTAGGCTACAGGGGTCTAGGCCAGTGAGGGTGGATTCCTTAAATTATTGGTATCCAACACCAACTGGGTATACCGGCAGTACCTGAATATTGATTCATGGTAACGAGTGGACTTCTTTGGTAGGTCAACTAGTGCACAACAAGCATGAGGTCTTGGATTTCTCTTATGAGTACCCTAGTTTAGAGGAGGAGTAGAGATGTCCGACCGCTCCCATTAGCCATTGAAAGTCAGACATGGCAGTGCCAGTGCCAGACTTGGGATGCTTCTAAGTCTTGTACATCGAGAAACTAGCTTTCTATGATACTTTAACATATTGTGGTACACCTCATGTAGGTTCAGGGATAGAAGGTTATCTCCAGTAAATTGCCATTTATATGTTTTTGAGTTACTAGTTCCCTTGTGATTACTCAAGCATGTGCAGTTATTGATTTACTCCATGTGTGTATCTAGAGAAACCCTGCCAATTTTGTATTGGTGAATAATTATTTGTTTTATAGCCTATTACTATTCTTCTTTACATTTGGTTATTGAATATTATAATTTGAACTATAATAATGCTTTAAACTGTCTATGAAGTACTCATTCATTGAGCGAGTAGGCTCACCCCTCTACTCACAATTTTTTAGGGAAACCACATGGACTCAAGATGTCAATGCATCAAAGAAGATCTGCAACTAAAGTTAAGTATGATATTAGTCAAGTTCAGTCATTCCCTATCACTCTGGATCCTTGTATAATGTTGATAGAGTTGTAAATGATAATGTGTAACTTATGTTTCTTATTAATAGAATATTTATTTGTTATCAAGTCATATGTATGCAAGTGTGAGAAAAGGAATGAATGTTAAATATGTATCTTTATTTTTGAACTAAGATTGGAGTAATGAAGTTTAAAATTCACTTGTAATGTTAGTTTATATCATTGAATGTTAGGAAAGAAAGAGTTTGAAACCAATGAAATGGTTAAGGGTGTTCTTTGTATTATGTAAAGTCCTCAACTTATGCCCTAATCTCATGGTTATTGGTTATCGTGGGATGTGGGTGTAACAACTTGATATCATAGGATAGGCTGAGTAGCTAGGGACCATTAAGATAGAAGTCAGAGTTATAAGTGTGGTAGATAGAGTAAAAAACTAGAAGTATTAGGGTTAGAAGACTAGAAAGTGAGGCTTGGGTATATGGATGCTCTATCCCAATATTTGAATGCTTAGGTCAACCAATATAAGGTTACTCTATCTATTCTTATCTAGATGCCTTGGACATGTATACATAGGAAGGCTAAGATAGAGATAAACCCTAGAAGTATTGGGGTTAGAAGACCAAAAAGTGATAAAGGAATAAGAGTATAATGATAGAATGTGATACAACATTTACTTTATAATGTTGTTTCGGTTGGAGATCAATATAAATACTCTTATATATTTGAATTCTGATATTCAATTTTTAGAACAATATATGGTTCTTTGAGATTGTTGTATACCATGATGTTTCTTCAGTTATTGCTTACATTATTTGTATTATTTAGACCAAAAATGATATGCAAATGAGTTTTACCAAGGTGTATATGCTTTCCACATAATTGAGATAAATAGGAGTTAGTTAACCCTGATTATCTCTTGGCTTCACGACTGTAGGTTTGGCCTTGTCAAGCTGGAATAATGCATTACTGGGTTCTAAACACTCCTATCAAAAAGTCAATAAGATTATATATGTGAATTAAACTCATGGCGGATGCTGTGGGGAACCCTACGGGACACAAGGACTATGTCTATGGCTATGGCGGAGGCATTCATAATGATCCTAGATCCTTGAGCACAATCTTGAGCATGGAACAAGTATTGCGTGGTGATCTAGGCGATCTCAGAGGAACCAAAGTAGCCAATACACAAGTATAACACCACTTGAATGGAGTATGGGGATCTCTATCACTGAGGTTGGGCTGCATTTCAACTTCGTCGACCTTAAAGGAATCCCATAATCAACCTGAGAAGACGGGCAAGCATGAGAGACATATGCCAGTCGAGTCAACCATGAAGAGACAACAGTCAAACAAAAGGCGGTGACCAACCTAGTCAAATTGTCTAGTGGCATGTCCGTAGATTCTCATAATCGCAACGGGGAGGAACAGAACAATGTGAAGACCTACAATAATGCAGTTTCGCGAGACACCAACATGGATAGGATGGAAACTGGCACCATCTTCCTAGAGAAATTATTTGAGGAAAACCTCTCAATAATGGTTGTAACTCTAAGAGATGTGAAAGGAAAACCATACCTATCCGTCAACCTAGATGCAAAAGACAATCTAATAGAACCGTGGAAATATGTTGTTTTGGTGCAGTTAATTGAACAAAAGTTCGATACATGATGCTACAAGATAGGCTAAAATGCCTTTGAAACATCAATGACTGATTGAACATGTTTGAATTGGAACTTGGGCACTTTTTCATTCAACTTTCCTATGAAGCCAATTATGAGACAACAACAATAGGTGGACCTTGGAAGTTATTTAGTTGTAACCTAGATGTCTGGGATTGGTCTCCCACATTCTTCCTTTATGAAGATCTCTCGTATTATATAGTGACCTAGGTTCATATTATCAACCTCCCTCTTCATTTCTATCTCTCAACAATCTTTGACTATATCAGTCTAGCCCTAGGTATCCTCATAAAAGCTAATGACCACACTACAAAGAGGACAAGGACAAAATTCACTAGACTCATAGTTGAGAATAATACTAATATAGATCTATCTCCTTCAATCTTAATCAACAAAATTGAATATGAGGTTTAGTACGAGGGGCTCCCATTTGCCTGTCTGACCTGTGGGAGAGAGGGTCATATATCTAAATACTACACAGAACATCCTATATCATCACCATGCGGGGCATAGAAAACCCATGAATAGTTGAATGCATCTTCAATCCCACCTCATCTGCACAACGAGGTGAATGAATGACCCAAAAAATAAAACATCAGGGCAGGAAGAATACCCAGGGACATATGAACTCCCAAATAAAGAACACTATCCCAAGCAATAGATTCGCCAACCTATTCAGTGATGATGTGGATTGTGTGGTTGAGAGAACATAAAACACAAAAGTGCTCAACCAGTCACATGAAATGCAAGAGAGACCAAAAAAAGTATGGAGGAAAAAGAAATCACCACCCCCTAAAACCACTGATCAAATGAGGGAAATTGTGAAAGACATAGAGAACACAAAGTCTACAACGCTCCCCAAGGAATCCATGATTACGGACACTGTAAGTGATGGAAAAATGCATCACTGAGTAGTTCATCTGGAAGTAGATGAAGTTATTGACATAATAGATGATTACAACAATGCCAAAATGGGTCTCTCCACTGAAGCCACAACACAAAACCTCCCCTTTCAAACACACAACAATACCAAAACCCATGGAACCACCAAATCTATAGAGAAAAAGAAATCTTGCAGTCGATTAATTAAAGGCAATGGTACAAAAATGAAGAGAAGCGGCAGAAGTAATAGCATCACCAAAAACAAAAAAGTAGCCCTAGGCTGCTAAAAGAACTTGTAGAAGTTGAACAACAAGTGAGTATTTTGTATATGTGGTTGAAGAAAAGGGAAAGGAGAATGCATACCCATCCTCCTGATCAATACTCCACACACTCACCCATCATACATAATGGTTAAGCTGCTAAGTTGGAATGTTAGAGGGATTGGTAACTACGACACATGCAGAACATTCAAACAATATATCTGCATCCATAAACCTGATGTAGTTTTTATTATGGAACCTCACATCAGCCACCAAAGTGCTATAGTAACTATCAAATGGCTAGTCTTCAAAAACTCTCACCGCTCTAAAGAATGTAGGTTTACCGGAGGCATATGGATATGCTTGAACGAGTCTAGTTGACATGTACACATTTTAAATAAATACCATCAGTACATCGTCTGTTTTGTTTGTTGCACTTTTACTACAACCTTCGTGTATGCTAACCCCCACATCTTCATTCGAAGCCTGCTATGGAAGCACCTCATCACCAAGGGTCACTAGTAAACCACACCCTAGATAATTATGGGAGATTTTAGCATGATTCTAAGTCCTACTGAAAAGATTGGCAACATGTATTTCAACTACTCTAATGTTGACACCTTTAGCTCTACTCACCTCAATGTTGGTCTCTCAGATCTTGGATTTTTGGGGGCAAAGATTCACTTACAGACATGCCCTGCTCCTAGAATGGCTTGATAAGGCCTTAGCCAATGAGAAATTCATAATCAATTATCCTCACACAGTACTCACACACCTCCCCAGGGTTCATTCAAATCATTGTCCTCTTTTAGTCGCATCAAGCAAGCCATCCCACAAAGTGTGGAGATTTCAAACTAAAGCATACTAGTGTGACAATCCCGAGTTTGATAGATTTCTCAAAGACATGTGGAGCAGCAATAGTGACTTCACATAAAATCTACATAATGTCCATCAAGGACTGATGAACTGGGACAAAGAAGCTCAAAAACATAAACAAATAAACAAGGAAAGACTCCTCTGCAATATAGACATCCTACAATTCAACTTAGTGGAGTCCTATGACCCTATCACTGATCAGATGTGCATTTCCATGCAAGAGAAACTATCATGAATTCTAAAAGACGAGAAATAAGAGTGGAGATTTAGAAGCCACATAAACTAGCTCAACAATGGTGATTCAAACATGCACTTCTACCATGCCTTTGTCAACTAGCGGAAATGGAAGAACTCAATCACTAAGCTCCAAGACACACACGATACCTGGGTTACTGACCCAATTATGCTTATGAAACTGATCACCTCTTATTTTTAGGACATCCTTACTAGCCCTCCAGGAAATAACCTATCCCCATGCAACATCTCAACCAGAATCTACAAGCTCCCCTAGGTGGACCTGCAAGATATAGACAAACCCCCATCCAAAGAAGAGATTCTCAACATTCTGAAGAACTCAGACTAGTACAAAGCCGCTAGCCGAGACGGGGTCACAACCCATTTCTTGTACAAAAATTGGGAAACCACTACTGATTCTCTCTGTAAGATAGCAGTCAAGGCACTAGCGGGTGAGCCACTAGATGAGAGATTGTGTCAATCTACACTCATCCTCATACCTAAATGCTCCAACCCGACAAGCTGCGAGCACCTTCATTCCATTTCACTTAACAACACCAGCCATAAATTGTGGTCCAAAATTATTGTCAAGAGGCTGAAGAAGTGTATGCCAACCTGGATCTCGCCTGCCCAAAGCAGTTTTGTACTAGGCAGGAGGATAATAGACAACATCATCCTCATATAAGAAATCATATATGTCATGAAGAATCTAAAAGGAGCAAAAACAATGACAATCAAAATTGATCTTACCAAAGCCTTCAATATAATGAGTTGGGAGTTCATTATTGATACACTCAAAAACCTGGAAATCCCCGAGGTCATAAGAACCTTTATCATGAACTGTCTTACTGGAGGGGCGATCAAAATTAAATGGAATGGAGACACTTCCACATAACAAAGCCTCAAGGGGTCTCCAATAGGGATACTCACTTTCCCCATACCTCTTTGTACTGTGTCTTGAATGATAGAAGATCGAGTGATACATAAAAGCTGGAACCCCATTAAAATACATGGTAATGAGATGAAGATAACTCATCTTTGCTTTGTTGATGACCTCATTATATTTGCTGAAGCATCCATAAGTAATGCCCAAACCATAATGAATTGCTTTAGAGAATTTGAGAAAGTCATTGGAAAAGCCACCTCTACAACCAAAACCAGAGTTTTCTTTGCTAGAAATGTACCACCTAAAACTAGACACAACATATGTGACTACACATGCTTCATGGACACAAGGGATTTTGGGAAATACTTGGGGGTCCCAATTATTCACACAAGTTTCACTAAACAAACCTATAACGATATCCTGGATAAACTCAATAGTAGGATTAATGCTTGGTTAGCGAGATGCTTATCCATCACATGCCACATCTGTATGGCCATAGCTATGCTATCTTCTATACCAACCTATGTTATGCATACAACTACAATCCCTCTTAATATATGTGACACAATAGATGACACCATTTGACGATTCATATGGCAAGGAAAGATAGACTAGAATCAATCCCATTGGAGTCCTGGGAGAAAGTTACGAACCGAAATATCAATGGTGGATTAGGCATCAAGTCTATGCGAATCTCGAATCGGGTGTTGATATTAAAAAATTCATGGGATATTAGCAGTGGAAGACAATCACAATGGTGTTTAGATATGAAGAGTAGATACCTTTCCAATAGTGGAAGTACAATCACCAACGTTTCTAGGCTTGGAAGGGTAGTGATACAAGGAAGGTCTTTCATAGAACAACACTCATATATGACAGTAGTCAATGGCCCTACAATGAACTTCTAGGATGACGAATGGGTACCCACAGTGGGTAAGCTAAGAGGTCAATCCCTTACTCAAATTCCAACTAAGCTTCTCGACTCCACTGTCAGTAGTTTGGTCCTCGACGACAGAAATTGGGACATGGCATTCTTGCAAACTTGGCTGCTACTAGAGGCCATCAAGGCAGTCAAACATATCAAGCCACCATAAAGAAGTTGCATACCAAACATGCAGACATGGAAATTGTAACGACCCCGCCTCCCAGTAATCCCCAATTAAAGGAGTCCAAGAGGTCAGAGTTGTTATCCCAATTATCAGGATCAAAGGTTCGACAAATAATCAATAATAATTATAAAATTCTACGAAACTATACTAAAAGCTGGTATAAAATAAAACTTTGCATAAATTTAAAAAACTTTGGATATCTACTTCTATCCACAGCTTGAATCTATTCTATCTAATCCTCCTCGCACTTTATTTCTTATTTTCACAATGTGTCACTTTACTGTTTATTCTTATTAGGGTAGTACCTAAAACGCCGACAAACAAAACGTCGTTCAACATATAGGAATATGTTGGTATGTGGGGATAACCAAAATTTCACAAATATGGCTAACAATCTAGATATCACAATCTAGTTAATTAACAAGCCAATTTACGCTTTCAATGTGACATTCTCCACCACTTTTGCCCTAACCCTAGCATACCCACCTTAGGATTTCTCTTTTTCCAATGACTTAAGGCCACCTTCTCAATCCCGAGCTTGGCGCCTAAGGTCACCTCTCACGGTGCCCATTAGTCATGCAATATCATAAGGCCACCTTCTCCATCCTGAGCTTGGTGCCTAGGGTCACCTCTCATGGTGCCCATGGGTTTTCCCTCTTGGGCTTGACCTCATTGCCTCATCCATCAGGGTGGCATGTAGCTGCGAGAATACACACTTATACTATTATTGTGATAATCATAGTGACTTTATGATTTGCAAGTATGAACATCCAAACTGATAGGCTGCATTCAATGCGATGAATCATCCGTAAAACTTTCGGGAAGCTAATGCAATTAACCATAATTAACCACATACCTGTCAGGCTGACTTGAGTGCAGAAATAATCCAACTAAGCAAGAAATCCAGTAAACAAGCAATCACACAAGATGATCCTGAAATATGCATCCAATTTTCCTATCATTGATCAGGTCATCAAGGTCTATTAAACCTAGCTCGCTTTCATAGGGTTTCTAGTCCACTTTTAGGGTTTCCATTGCAATTAGGATTTCACTTCATTTTCATTATTTTAAACCCTAATTTTATAAAATTACTCACAAACCCTAATTATCTCATCTTATCTATCACAAAAGATCTTAAGATCATCTTTTGACAGCATGAAACCCTAATTTCAGATTAACTACTCTCTTCTCCCCTTTTTCCCTTATTTAGGGTTTCTAAGGATATTAGCCATCATATTAAGTTTAAAAACCTAAATCTTACAAGTTCATCTTCAAAACAAGTTAAGATTCATCTTTATCACTACACAAGTTAACAATGCTCGAATTAACTTACTTGCAATATTAAATCTATCCTTTATCATCAATTAGGGTTTCTAACCACAAATTAATACTTTTTCCGTCAAAATTTTACACTTTTGTAAAAAGATATTGATTTAGGTTTTCAAACTATTTATAACTTATTCCTCATATTTTTATGATCAACTTTCATGTATAAACCTTTCTCATCAGAGTTTTCTAGCAAAAGATATGATTTTTGCAACGAAAATCCTTTTTCTGATTTATCCGATAATCCTAGAAAATCGGGGACCGCTTGATCCATGGTCCGCTGTTCCACGCAAGATCCAACGGCTCAGGATCTATGTGCCTATTCTGCGATCTGAACTAAACGAAGGACCAAAATGTCCTTACATTGAAAAAAGGAGACGAGGGGCATGCTGGTAATTTCACGGGGTCTCTTCTTCAACCTCGTGACTGCTCTCCACTGTTGCGATTGTCAACCTCGTGGTTGACTTTGGGATTCTGACCACCTACGAGCACGGTGAAGGTCCAGAAAGTTCCAGCTTCCTCCACTGAACTTAAAAAGGCCTTCAATTGCTCACCACGACTATGTCACGACCTTCCCGTAGTCGTCAGACCCCGACGAGGTTTGCTAAGAAGATGGTGGTGTAGGTTAGGGTAGAAGAAGCAATTGAGAGCACGAGAGCGCTCCTCGCAGTCTGCCATGGAGTTTAGGCTACCAAGAGAGCATGTTGGTTCCCCCTATCACCCTCCCCTATATATAGGGTCGAAGGTAGGTTCGGGTGAATTGGGAACTTCCCCAATCGTCGACCAAACCCCTACAAAGTAGGGATGATTCTCGTCGGACTCCTCTCCTGAATCCAAAGGAAATAAAAATGGGCCTGCACACACTCAGGATCATGAGGAAATTGAAAGGGAAAATCCCTCTGTAACTCATCCAGAGTCCAAGTTCCTGTGGAACTGGACGATGAGGAGCAATCGTTGGATCAAGATCCAACGTCTCTCATCTCACACGATCAACCAAAAAGGAAAATCATATTCCTATTTGCAAGATAATTCCATATTTTGGATATAATTTGAGAAAATCATAACTCCTAATCCGTAGGTCCTTTTTATCTCAAATTTTAAGGGAAACTCAATAAAGCCTTAATCTTTCATTATGCCAAATTTGGGATTACTGTATACAGAAATAGGGGCCTATTATTTAGTTGCAAGTCATCACTTAAATATATATATTTTTCACATATTTTCTTTTTCCCTTGCTTTTAAATTAACCACTTGGATTCCTTAGACCTCAAGGAATCTTAAAGGCACGAAAGCTTACCTTGAGAAATATTCCTTTGCCTTTTCCTTTTATTCTTTTATCTCTTTTCTTATTTATCCCTTTATTCACTTGAATTCCTTTTTCTTTTCTTTTTCTTTCTCTCTCAATTGGGCTCAATAGCCAATAAAGCCCATTAAGAAAACAAACAAGGCTATTTTAAATGAAATCCTTTTATTTAAAACAAATCATATCATTATTTGTTCAAATACCTTTAATAGGAGAAATTACATTTCTCACCAAAAGAACACAAAAATTGGGGTTGTAACAAAAATACACTGTCAATAGTGCCTTTACAACCAAGTCTGCCTATATGGTACTTCACAAGGACAAGGAGCCTACCAGAGATGGTGAGTGGGTGAAAATCTAGAAAGCAAATGTATTCGAGAGAGCTAAAATATTCATGTTGCTCATCATTCACAACTCTATACTCACCAACTCCATTCGAGTTAGAAGAAATATGTTCGCTGATCCCCTCTGCCCAATATGCAACATTCATGAAGAAACCATCATGCACGCTTTGAGAGACTTCTTGAAAGAAAGGAGTATTTGGTCCACAGTCTTAAAAGGTGGCTTCACTAAACAATTCTACAAAAAACCTACCTTGCGAGATGGATCAGTTGGAATATGCAAAGGGTTTTGATGCGCGTCGTTGTACACGCAACAATCACTAGGAAAAGTCCTAGAGTTTAACCTTCTAACCCGGTTGTCAACTTGTTGTGAACAACAAGTCAACTTAGTATAGATAGGTATCGATCCAAGGGACGGCGGAAAGGAAAAGTCGAAATCCAAATCCGATTGCAAGTACAAAAATTAAATTCCGATTTGAGAGAGTTGTTAATACTAAGAACAAAAAATAAAAGTGCTGAAATAAAATTTAACTAAGCAAAGAAATAAAGATCTGGGGTCCGGAAGATCACCACCAAAACCACGTTCCTATTCAACTAATCAAATTCTAAACTCCAAGGATCAAATCAGGACCTTGTGTTTACATGTCCTTACGGACAAACTCACAAGGGTCAGACTTCCCGTGAACCCGTTGGTCCCGGCGTTCACGGATCATTGCCCAACCGTCCAACATACCATTATCCACGGTCATATCAAAAAGCATGTGAATTCAAACCGGCGTTCAAACCCAAGGATCAGGTGGTCACGACACCAAGGATTACAACAAAGATTAAATAGACGAAAAGATGATAATCGCAATTAAGGGACTATTGTTTCATTCTTACAGAGATCCACGGTCATATCACTCGATAAGAATATATCAGATCATCCAAGTAACCACAAAGAAACAGAGAGAAGACATTTGTTCGATGGAGAAATATAATTGATTATATTGAATAGAACCGGGCTAAGGGGCTACTTCCATTCCCCAGAGAAATTTACTCAAACATAACAAGACCAGAAGAAATACAAACTAAAAATCCGATGAAATGGAATGAAGAATGGAATCCTTTTACAAGTGAAAAAGTCTCTCCTTTTATAGGAGGAGGAGGGGGTAGGCTGCCCTCAAAAAAGAGGGAAAAAAGAGAGGGAGACCAATTTTCGAATTTTCTGGATCTGGTCAAATTGAAAGTTTGTTGTCTTTAATTATCTTGACCATGTAACTCCCTTTAATGCAGATTCTCGCAGCAGCGACTTCGAACGTATTTCTCTCCCGTTAAAAGCACAAAAACGGTCCAAATAATAGGACTTTATTTTAGGAAATTAAATTCCCTTTCCAATGAATACCTGTACACTCAATTTGGAGTTTGAATGTGAGAGTTATGTCACTTTTGGTGGAGGGTATATACGAATTTCTGGACTGCTGCAAATTGTGTGATTTTCCTACAAAACCCAAGAAAATAGAATTAAAACACCAATTAAAGAGAAAAATATAAAATAACAAAACTAATTATGAAATTAAGAGAATAAATGACAAAACAATCCTAAACAAATATAAAAAATATACAAATAAAAGGGATAAATATACATTTATCAGGTTTTCGTCTGTACCCAAACATTCCTATCAACATGCACGCATATCTGTAAGGCATGTAATTCCTGGATATTCGAACAATATGTAGTTCCCTTAGGTCACATGGCCAATTTTATCATGAAAGATCTGAGGCTATAACAACCCACAAGTTTATATATTAGAAGACAACACTAGCACATGTACAGGACAAATGAAAGAAACCTCAACCAAACTGCACCTAGTTCAACATTGACGTTGTTGTAGCAAAAAGGGAATTGCCATCTTAGTGGTAGCCCACAACTATGAAGGTCATTGGCTTGGGGTGATCAGCACATCTGAATACATGCAAGATGCTCTTAAAAAAGAGCTTTGGCCAATCAGAACGGCCCTGAAGATCACAACGAAAGTCGGATTACCAAAGGTGGAAGTTTCTACGTACAACCATAGTGATGTAAACCTGGTTTTTGTTGACAACTCTCTTAATACTTGATATGCCAACTGGGTCACTAACATTCAAAACTTGTTACAGATTGGTTGGAAGGTGCATTTTGAGAGATGGGAGTCTAACTCAGTACTTGACTCCTTAGCTAAATTCCACTTTAAAAACAAAACCAGGGACTTTGCCTTTGTGAGACCTCTTGAGCAGGTTCACCATCTGCTGAACAAAGATGTAATTGTAGTAGTACTACCACATTTATCTTCCCCTATTTCTCTAAAATCTATAATGCTTTAAATCAGTTGCATGTAAGAGGAGGGCACAGTGAATAGATAGCCTCCTGGCTTGTTAGAAAAAAAACTCAGATTATAGTAAGAATGTACATACCCCAAGAAGTTGAGATATAAGGGAAAGATTGGAATAACTAAGAATCAATTGGGATATATATCTAAGATCCATCTTTGGAACCTTACGAAAGAAATCCTAAATTTGTGCTAGTATAGTAATGGCATGTAGGGTCGGTTTTTTTAATCCTATAGCATCACATTTTAACCGACGCCTAAGTGGCTGTCACTATAGAATTTTCTCTATAGGGTCGGTTCTTTAAACCAAAGAAAACCGACCTTAGAAGGTAGAGTCAGGTTGCCACAAACTAAAACCCGCAGAAATAGATGCACTGTTGCGTCACTTATAACAAAATAAAACCGACCCAAGCGAGGTACAAAAACTAACATGCTGACCCCGATGTCTCTAAGGTCGGTTATATACAAAAAATCCGACCCTAGAAGTTTATAAGGTCGGTTATATGTAGAAAATTGACCCACAAGTAGGTACAAAAACTTGCTGACCGTAGAGGTCTCTAAGGTCAGTTATATATAAAAAAAACTGACCCTAGAGGTCTATAAGAACTGACTTGAAGAAACTCACCCCTGAGGCTGTAAGGTCGGTTATATTTAAAAAATCCGACTCTATAGTTCTCTAAGGTCGGTTATAAGTAAAACACCGACCCAACAGTTGTACAAAAAAATGAGCTGATGATCCCAATATCTCAAAGGTCGGTTATTTACAAAAAAATTGACCCTAGAGGTCTATAAGGTTAGACATATGTAAAAACTGACCCAAAAGACCCAATAGACAGTTGATCCTAAAGGTTATAAGGTTGGGTATTTATATAAAACTGACCCTGGAAGTCTACAAGGTCAGTTATATGAAGAAAACTGACCCAAAGTGATACAAAGACCTAGAGTTTTAATTTGCATTGAGGCTGTTAGGTCGGTTATTTTAAAAAACTGACCCTAGAGGTCTCTAAGGTCGGGCATATGTAAAACTAACCCAATCGACACAATAGACCCAATAAAGCTGATCCTAGAGTCTATTAGGTTGAGTATTTTTTTAAAACCGACCCTAGAGGTCTACAAGGTCAGTTATATGAAGAAAACCAACCCAACAGTGGTACAACGACCTGAAGAAATTTGCATTGAGGCTATTACGTCGGTTATTTTAAAAACCGACCCAGTAAGTCTATAAGGTCGGTTATTTTAAAAAACCGACCCTAGAGTTTACATTTTTTTAAAAGAAAAATTCTACAAAACAAATATCTTCAGAACAAAAACCTACAGAATAGAAATATGCTTTACAAAGCTCAAAACCTACAATAGAAAGTAGACTTACAAATGAAATGATGCAAGCTAGAAATTCATTCCAAAGCCATTTGCTAGCTTTTATGTCCAATCCTTTTTGAATTGATGTATCAATATCCAAACCACACACATTCATAACAACAATAATTCACATATTCAATTGAGACATATTCATACACATAGCACATACTACTATTAAAAAAACTGATAAATTGCAAGTATAAGATGATATTAAAATTCATGTCAGATACAAAAGTAAATTTGAAAGAGTTTCAAAACTACATACATAAATGAAGCCATGCATTCAATTCAATGCAATAGTGACTTCATTTAGAAAAGCATCTGACCACTCTTCTCAGAATTCATTTAAATCATCAATTGTGAAAGGATGAGTTGTAAAGATTCTGTAACAGAAAATCCACATGCTAATATTTTATAAAATGACTACATATCACTTGTAAATTTATGGTGTTATTATTTATTACCTGATCTATAGTCTGAATGTCATGTGATGCTCCTTTGACAATAGCATGCATATATTTCATTACATAGTAGCCACAAGCCCAGTCATTATTTTGTATAGGACACTATAAATAAAGTATTATACTTAGTGTTGGTAAAATACTATAAAAAGAGTTGAGATAAGACTATAGGAGTTGACATATAAGATTTGACATTAATAAATTACTATAAGAGTTGTACATATAAGACTAAGCCGTCAAAGTAGTTAACTTGACATTTTTCAAACTCAATGTCTTTAATTTGGTGGGTATTCGTCCTCCACCTTCATGAAAAGCCTTTTTTTTTTTGAGAGTAAACAGATTCATTCATTACTCAAGACAAATGACATCTACAAGTAGAGAAGAACAACCACAAGAACAAGCAAGAGTCAGGTACACAGACTTAGAACCACTACCACTCATATTGGAACGAGAATAAAACACTTCTGCATAGATCTCTCTTCTTCTAGGCTGACTTAAGCAGCTTTTATGAGAGATGCCTTCAACTTGAGCATAAGGCAGCGGTGTAAGGGATGAACCAGACGAGTATCATGAAAAGCCTTTATAACCCTATCAATTAAATGATTATGATAGTTGTCAAAATAGAAATTCTAAGTAGAAATATCATGTTGAAGAATAACAATTGATGGGGTAGAGACTAAATTTATGCTTACTCCATAGTTGGCAATTTCAGTTTGTGGCCCCTTGTTGTTTTTCCCATTGGGTCAAGATAATAAAAAGTCTTCATTTTTGGGACAACCACCACTAATTCCCAATGTCTAGATCTGAGTAAGAATAAAAAAAACATTAAAATAAATAAATTTAGTCAATATTAAAATTATATTGAATAATAATACTTACTAGACGTTAAAAGGAATTAGAATAATTTCCTTTCCCACACTAGAAAAATATTTGAATGTGGTAGAGAAGTACTCATTCACATCCTCAATATGTGTCTCCACTTGACTAGTGACTGAAGGAACTATGAATCCAACATTCCTTATATCAAAGTTTATGGCCTCGGTATATAAATGGCTATAAAACATTTGTAATCATTTCATATACAGAAATAAGTTAAAAATGTATATTGGAATTTTCTATATTGATGGATCCTTACCTTATCCATTCTTCTAATATTGAAGTATATATCCAATCATACTGGAACAAATCTATAATATCATCAAGAAAAATATAATTCTCAAAGTCCCTCCAAGTTGCATATTCTGTTAAATCGACCAACATATGTGATCCCAAGCTTTGGTTGGCTAAGTAACGAAACAAACATTTACATTTATTTCCCAATTCGTCGAATGTGGATTCTGGAATGAAAGCTGTCTTGGGCATAGGAGGACGACTAGTAGACTTTTTACTTTTTGGTTTACAAACCTGTTAATTAAATTACATACTTATATTACACAAGTTCATATATGTAGTAAAATATGAAAATCATGGTAGAATTCAGGTATATGTTGTCATTGATAACCAATTGTCTAGGCAAACCCACCATAGAACCCTCTGCTTCTTCAACTATACTATATTCAGGATTATATATGGGTAGTGGTTTGTCCCCCATTCCGCCATACACATGATGGATGTACACATGAAAAATGTCATCAGTAATTGGTTGGCAATGTAGTGTACCATCGAGGTTGTATACCTTTCCCGCTACCACAACATTATATTCTGGAACCTCCACTGCAAGTTTACTGTTCATACCAACCTAGAATTGAAATAATATAATTTATATACAAAGCGGTAAACCAGATACCTACTATATTATATATCATACCAATAACACAACATATAGAACAAACTTACTGTAGATTGTTGTGGTGGGTCATTGGGAGTGCTCCCACGACCTTCTACAACTGGAGCATGGGCTTGTACCTCATCATCTGAGAGACACATAGTTTGAGGAGGTTGAGAAGGTTGAATAGGATGAAATGAAGACATTATTTCTTTTACTTTCTGTGCTACTAATGCTTCAACCTTCTCTTGTGTAAGACCTCCTATACGACCTCTTCTAGATTACAAAGGCCCAAAATAAGACTTGAATCTTATTCCAACTTCTAATGCCCTAACACGGGTAGGATGCTCCTTCGTACCAAGGGCAACTGATAGTTCATCCATGCGGCCAGTTGGCATGAACTTTCCTTCCTTCCTTTGCTCTTGGAGATCAATCTATTCATATATAGTTAATAAAAATATTAAATCACAATCAATTAGATATAAATAAATCAAAGTTTGTGTGAGTTAATCTTTACTTAGTTGGGATGAACTTACCATCTTTTGTGCCACCTCCTTAGTTGCAGGGTTGGAAATTTCACCTGCTTGATTTTTTCTAGCATCAATCCACTGCAAGTGACGGGGTGGACACTCAACTTGAGTTGTACTAGACTCTTCTCCAGAAGAGAGTTGCTTCTCTTGTAGTTGGCAGAGGAAGGCATAACCACCGGGCCCCAAGTGATGGTCATGAAAATTTTTGGCCCGTCTTTCCTTTTGGACCCCCGGAATAGCCTGATCATTTAAAATGAGGTATTGCAATTTAGACTTGGCAAACATATACATATATATACATTAATTGTATAAAAATATTCATACAATACATCAGAATCTTTATTATCTAAAACTCTTCTGATTTCCTAGATGCAACAAATCTTTCCCACACCTCAGGATCTATAAAAACATATTAATCAGTTGCTTTCTTCTTTTGATTAGGATTATCTATATAATCCCTATTGAGATAGGTCTTAAAAGCCCTCCATCGTACACCACAACGTTGTAGCACTTTTTTCTTGTGATCTTTTTCATTTAGATGAAAAACACCCTATACATACAAAAGAAAAAAAAATGTTATTTCAAAAAGGATATGTATTTCCAAGCAAACTAAATTAGAATCAATAAACAAAAAACATATTAATATAATATCACTTCAACTCACAGATATATCTTTGCATAGGAGGTCTTTCAAGGCAATAGAAACATCATGCCAATTTTTAATATCTATTGCCACCTTATTGCACACAGTTGCCCCTACGTAATGCTTGAAAGCACTAGAATGTTCCCCAATAGGTGCTCCCGTGACATCAAACTGGATTGGCAATTTCTCCCCTTTGGCCCTAAGCTCGAACAGACTACGCATCAGTGTGGGACCTCTACATTTCTTTGCATCACCACTACCATCCTCATGATGCTCATGCTCCGAATGTTCATCTTCACTTCCCGTTTTAGAACAACCTGCAAGTATACATGATAAAAGAAACATAAGTGATAATAAAATCACAAGTGGTGATATGATGTATATTTAAAAGATTACATGCTTGAATGATAATAAAATGTATAATTCAAAGAATACATGCCTCTAGTATTGGTTGAGTAGTTAGTGAAGTAAAATTCCTTCAGCATGGTCTTGACATTTATAGTATTCATCAGTGTTAACTTCAACATCTACACTTGGCAAACCAACTGAGAATGGGCTGGAATCATCATACTTTTCTTACTATTCTTCTTCATTTATAGGATCTACAGTAAACTATCTTTTTCCATGAAGAATGACAGACCAATTTTTATTTTTCAGGTCATCAATATAGAATACTTGTTTTTCTTGGTTTGCCATGATGAATGGCTCATATTTCTCACTAATCTTTTCAAAATTCACCAATGTGAAACCCAACTCATCCACTAAAACTCCTTTATTGTTATCAACTCAATTTCATCTAAAGATAGGAACTCTGAAATTTATATAGTCCAAATCCGATATGTCCTCGATGACTCCATAATACGACATCTCAACTTTGCTTGGTCTTTTATCTTTGGCACTAGAAAAATACAATGAAAAAGCTTGAACAATGACCCCACTATTTTGGACTACACTACTTTCATATTGACGCTTTGTGTAGTATGAAAATCCATTTATGCCATATCCTTCATATGACATGACATCCATTTTTGGCTTAAAGGCTAGCCATTTTATGTTCTCAGCAACATTATTCAAGGATTCAGATAGTTGATTAAAGACTTTCTCTTCAAATCACCTAATAAATGTTTGATTATGCTCTCTTGCAAGCCACATTGAATTGGATCGCATATGATTTATCTTGATAAGATCATTGTGTTATGTGATGTAGCTAATAACTTCATCGATGTTTTGTAAAATATACAAATGTGCTTGTTCCCACAACTCACAACTAATTCCCTTCACTCGTGCTCCCAGAGTTCCTTTGCCACAATAAGATTCAGTGTGATGGGAATTTTTTAAATCGCTAGAAGTTTCATTGCAATTCAAAAAATCATTGCAAAAGTCTGTCACCTCCCTAGCCACATAACCCTCAATAATACTCCCTTAAAGACGATAACAATTCCAAACATCACCTTTAAAAACACTCATGTAGCATTCAAATGGAAACATCCAGTGTAAGAAAATTGGACCCAACATCTTCACTTCCCTTATTATATGTACTACAATATGAACCATGATATCAAAAAATGAAGGAGGAAAGTACATTTCAAGCTAACACATGGTAACAATTACATCTTTTTGTAATTTATCGAGAGTATCAGGATGTATCACTTTGTTGCATATTTCATTGAAGAAGAAATAGAGTCTTGTGATTGCAAACCTTACATGCTTAGACAATATAGATCGCGTAGCCACAAGTAAAATTTGTTGCATTAAGGTGTGACAATCATGAGATTTAAGACCTATCAACTTCAGATCCTTCTTTGATACCAATCTATGAATATTAGAAGAGTATCTTTATGGAACCTTAATATTTTACAAGCACTCACAGAAAGTCTTTTTCTCTTGCTTTGATAAAGTGTAACAAGCTGGTGGTAAATATGTGCGGAGACCCCTGATGTCCACTAATAATTCTTTTCTTATACCCAGTAATTTTAAATCTTTTCTAGATTTCATTTCGTATTTAGTCTTTCCTAGTATATTCAATAGCGTACCAATGATGGTATCACAAACATTTTTTTCAACATACATGACATCAATGAAATGTCTAATTGACAAACATCTCCAATAAGGAAGATCCTAGAATATTTACCTCTTCTTGTATAGAGATTTGTCACATGTGAGAGTACGACTACTTGAACTCTTTCTAAATTCATTAAAAATATCTTTCACCCTATCATATACAACATTTCCTGGTATAGGTTTAGGAGCACTTCATAGCTTAGTTGATCCATTAAAGGTTTTGTGTTGCCCTCAATAAGGATGCACTGGTGGGAAAAATCTCTGATGACCAATATATATGATTTTACCACCATGTTAAAGTCAAATTGAATCATTATTTCCTTACAAATAGGACATGCTTTGTATCCTTTTATGCTATATCCAGACAAATTTCCATAAGCCGGAAAGCCATTAATCGTGCAAAACAACATAGCACGCAAAGTAAATATCTATTCACGTGAAGCATCATATATCATAACACCTTCTTCCCATAGTTTCATTAGGTCATCAATTAGAGGTTGAAGGTAAACATCAATGTCATTTCCAGGTTGCTTGGCTCCTGATATCAATATTGACAACATGACATACTTATTTTTCTTACACAACCAAAGAGGAAGATTGTATATAACAATCATAACAACATAAATGCTATGTTGGTTTCTTAATGTACCATAAGGATTCAGTCCATCTGTATAGAGTCCAAGTCTTAAGTTCCTTGTTTCTTTACCAAATTGAAGGTATAATAAATCAATTTTCTTCCGTTGTGGTGAATCAGATGCATGTCGTAGGATGCCATCATCATTGCCCTTTAACTCCCCATGCCAAGACAAATTTTGCGCATCTTCTGTAATAGCAAACAAGCATTGAAATCATGGTATTATTGGTAGATACCGCATCACCTTGGCAGGAGAGCCATTTTTAGCCTTAGATAAATTTGTGGTCTTGTACCTTGATGCACCACATTTTAGAAAATTTATCAAATTACTATAGTCCTTCTAAAATAACACACAATCATTTATATGTGCATGAATCTTCTTAGCCTCCATTCCCATTGGGCACATTACTTTCTTTGTTTGCTATGGTGAAATTGTAAAATATTTCCTTTAACAAAGATAATAGTGAAGTGAAACTCTTATCACTCCACCAGTTTTTAGCTTTAAGAGTATATCATTGCATCACAACACTCAACCTCAAGAACTTAGTTCAACCCTTATATAATGGTCTTTCAGCATCATGGACAATGTTTGCAAATAAAGAAGGTGGTTCAATGACATTGTCCCGACAACTACGTAGCATCTCATCAACCATATCTTCTTGAATCGGGTCATCCGGAATTGGTTCATCATTGACATTATAATCATTATCTATATATTCTATGCCACAACTATTAGTATCGACATTTTCTGATCCATAATTAAATTTCTCTCCATGAAAATACCATTCATTATAACCTTGTATGATCCCATTGCATTTGCCATGATTCTTAATTTCCTCAACAATATCAACTTTCAAATTTTTATCACAATTTCTGCATGGACAATAGTACCTATCTGTAGATAGTTTCCTATGTTCCTCAGTAAATCTAATAAATTCACCAGGACCTTTGGCAAACTCTGGACTGCAACGGTTCTTGATGGACATCCAACTTCGATCCATTTTCTATATCACATTAAAATCAATTATAAAACTAAGCATTTAATATTGATACTATAAGCTGTAAGTTTTTATTGATAGGAAGTTTATTACTTTTATACTAAAGTGTACCACCTATCCCATTTTTGAATATTTAATCTCACTAGTAATTGTATAATGTATGTTTAGTTTTGAAGAAAATTTCAGTAGCATTTCCCCTAAGTTCTCAAAGTACACCGATGTAAATGGCAAATAACCACTCACATATGCACCCAGAGAAAAAATGAGGAAATCCTACTGAAATTTTCTTCAAAACTAAATATACATTATACAATTACATCCTAAGTGAGATTAAATATCCAAAAACAGTCCCAGACTGGGGACTATCCAAAGTTTACTCCTAATGAGTAAATTTTGAACGGGTTTCTAAGTTAATATATAAATGTATTATTTTCATATTTATATATTAAGTTAAACATCATGCATCGATGATCTCATCTATAAACCCTAAAGTGTCAATCTGGGAGTACACATGTCTAATCTCATATTTCTAGAATTTATACAATGATTACATATGTGACTGATAATAAATTGTTGATATGAAAAAAATACATGTTTTTATTATTGGTTGGGTTACTAGCCAATCATATAAAATGGAAAGACAATGTAACTGACATGAGCCACCGAGATGAAAATGAGAGAAGACTATGGGTAATGGAAGGTACACAGGTGCCAAAGAGCAAAAGAATGACCACCAAGCGCTGGATCTTCTGCAAGAAAAAGGATGACTATCGTGAATAATATGGGCAAACCAAGAGTACTTCCATAGATAAGCATGCATTATATGTACTAAATTGAAGAATCAATTAGATGTTCCAGACAAATATAAACTGAAGGTCGTGCCAAAGAGTAGCCATTAACAAAGAGAAAATCTTATCACAAAAAGTAGAGCTTGTAAGAACTAGGGTTCAGATTCAGGTCATCCAAAACCTAGTTACAACATACAAGTTTATAAGGTCGTCAAGCTTCTAACTACTCCCACCCACCCACCGCCACCTCTCCCGCCCCATTCACCACTACCCCCAACCAGTCCCCACCCCACCTGATGATGCCACCCCACCTGCCAAGTCACCCGGCGTAAATGTCGCCGCCCTGACATCGCAAACAACCACGCTCAAGGGTGTCTCCACCGCAAAACTCTCCTCATCGCCGCCGCATACATACCCAGGGTAGCAACACTCGCTCACACCAAAAATGATTTTAAGGAAAAAGAGAAAACCTTACCTTCTATGCCAAGAATCGAGAGAAACCTTCAACGATGATGTTTGACCTTCTTCGGGGGCACAACACGACGACGACCTTCTCTCGGACACAACATGACGACGACTTTCAGGGGGACACTGAGACGGAGACCATCTCTTGGGAATGTCGTGATGGCGGTTTGCCTCTTCCTCGAGCTCAGGTGCAGAATCGGTGACTGGATTGGTGGCAAAGGCACAGAAGCGGAAGGCGATGAGGAGGGTTCAGATAGCAGCTAGAAGTGCCTTCATAGTAACAACTTTCGGGGGTTGTGTCGGTGACCTCACCAACGGGCCTGAATTTCACCTGCTAGGTGTCGACCTGTAAGGTCGGTTATTAAGAGAAAACTGACCCAACAACCAAGTGGTGCCCAAATTTCACCTACTAGGACTGTTAAACAAGAAAACTGACCCTAGAGGTACAAGTTGTAAGGACGGTTTTTTAGGAAAACTGACCCTAGAGGTCGCACTGATCCCGAGGTGTAAGGACAGTTATTTAAAAAACTGACCCAATAGTTCTCAAAAAGTTGCACTCACCCAACCTAGAGATCCAATCTATAAGGATGGTTGTATAGGAAAATCGACCCTAGAGGTCGCATGCTTCTAGGTCGGATTTGGGTGGAAAACTGACTCAAGAAGTTGTACTCAAGGTCCCAAGCTCTAAGGACGGTTATTAAATAAAACCGACCCTAAAGGTCCCAAGCTACTAGGTCAGTTTTATGCAAAAACTGACCCAACAGGTGAACGGTGCCCGGACTTTTTATTCTAAGCTACTAGGTCGGCTATTTGAAAAAATTGACCCATTAGACCCAACTTCTATGGAAGAAGGTTATTTGTTAAAACTGACCCTAGAGGCGACCTGCAAGGTCGATCATTTGAGAAAACTAGCCCAATAGATATAAGCGGTACCCAAATTTTCTTGTACACTCCTAGGTCAGTTATTTGGAAAAAACTGACCCTATAGCTCGAAACTTGTGGACGCGCGAAGGCAAAATGAAGCCAATTTTCTCTGTAGGAAACGTGTTGGGTCATTTTTTTCTAATTAAATTGATGCTATGTTTATGCGTGTAGTGAAATTTTGATTTCACGGGTTTTTTGTAGCATCGATTATCTTTATCATAATTGACCTTGTACCTCAACTGGTACCCAGATTTTTTCCTAATGACTTGTTGCTTCGGTTTTAGCTTATTAGGTCGGTTTTTCTAATATAAGTGATGCTTTCGGCAGCGGTGTTATTGGCCGAAAATGTAGTAGTGTGGGGATTAGGAAGAAGGAATATCGATTTAAGACACCTATTAGTATATAGCATGCAAAATGAATGAGAAAAAAATGGATAATGAAATCTGAATCATGCGATTAATTGAGGCATTTTTTTCAATTTGAAATAAAGGGAGGTCAAGAAGAAAGGAGTTAAATAATAGCAAAGGCACAAAAAATAGGGATCTTTATGAAAGTCTCATATTAGTAAACAATTCCAAATGAAGAAACAAAACATAAATAAATTAAAATTTTGGTGCCTCTGAAATGCTGGTCAGTGGTACGAAGTTGTTTGTTCTTGCCTGTATAATTATATTCTATTTTTTGTGCCATCAAAATGTTGGTCGGTGGTATCCAGTGACTCCCTAAATTCTCCTGTTGATTTTGACATATGGCATCGGTGCCACCGAGAACAATGTCAGTGGTACCGACTTTTCTACTTCCTACAAGCCAAACACAAAGGATCAAGGTAACTTTTTTATATCTAATAATTAAAATGCAATTCAAAACAATCAAATCTCCTAAAATGAATGTAGTATACAAAAACTAAAATACGATAAAGGAAATTTTGGTTTCCTCACAACAAGAGCCTATGTTTTATGTCATAGGATTGATGATTAGATCATGCAATTATCAATGAAGGTAAGGAGATTTAACTCTTCACCCTCATGTATCAATTCTCCCCCATGGTAGTGTTTTAACCGTTGCCCATTCACAAGAAATAGATCACCTCCATTACTAATCTCCATTCATCCATGAGGGAATGCCTTAGCCACCAGAAACAGGCCACTCCATCAAGAACTTAATTTCCCCAGATGCAATTTCATCCTAAAATTGAAGATAAGCATGATCTGTCCTAGAGTGAAAAATCTATGCAATATATGGTGGTCATGGACATTCTTGGTTCTGTCCTTATATATCCTCAAGATTTCATTGGGATCTATCCTGAGCTCATCCAGTTCATTGGGATCCAACATGTGTTTCTTTCCTGCTTCATCAAGATTGTAATTCAACTTCCTCAAAGACCACTTGGCTTTGTGTTTGAATTCTACAAGTAAATGACATGTTCTCCCATATAGTAGCCTAAATGGAGTTGTTCCTATAGGTGTTTTATAGGCTCCCCTATATGCCCAAATTGTGTCATTTAATTGCATGATCCAATTGGTCCTACTTGTTAAGACTGCCTTTTTCATGATCTTCTTCATCTCTCTATTAAACACCTCAACTAGACCTTAGATCTGTGGATGGTATCGGGTTCCTACTTTGTGCCTCACTCCATACTTTGTCAATAAAGCTCTGAACTTCTTTTTACTAGAAGTGAGATCCCCATCACTTATCATTATTCTTGGCACCCCAAACCTATAGAAAATATGGTCTTTTACAAATATGAAAACAACATGTGCATCATCGATGCGGGATTGGAATTGCTTCCACCCAGTAAGACACATAGTTAATTGCAAGAAAGATATATAAATTAGAATTAGAAGACAAAAAGGGTCCAATAAAATCGATTCCCCATAAATCAAAAGCCTCAACTTCCTGAAAATGTTTAGGGGCATTTTTTGACTCCTAGAAATGTTTACTACTCGCTGGCATGCATCAAAATTACACACAAAATTATAAGCATCTTTGAAAAGTGATGGCCAATAGAACCACTTTCTAACACCTTGGTTGATGTCCTATACCTAGCATGGTGTCCCCTAGTAGGTAGGGAGTGATAATGGGCCAAGATACTCTCAATCTCACATTCATGCACACACTTCCTCAAAATCCCATCCCTACATTGTTTGAGAAAAATTGGGTCATCCCTAACATAGAACCTCAAGGAATTGAAAATTTTGTTCTTGTCTTGATACCCCGAACCTTATGGCAGCTCACCAGATGCCAAGTAGTTCACAATATTTGCAAACCACATGTCATTTTTTTCATGGGAAACAACTGCTCATCTGGGAACTCCTCAACAATGGGTATCACTAAGTCCTTTTCATCCACTCTTTCCAAACTAGACAAATTATCCGCTACCACATTTTCTATCCCTACTTTATCATTGATTTCTATATCAAACTCTTAAAGTAGAAAAATCCATCTTATCAATCTAGTCTTAAAATCTTTCTTCTATAATAAAAATTTAATTTTAGCATGGTCAGTCCAAACTATAACCCTGGCCCCAATTGAGTATTAGCGAAATTTTTCAAAAGAAAACACTATTTGGTTGTTGTGTAATTAAGATGGACTTCATTAAGGGTTTTTGACGCATAATAAATAACAACCATGGTTTTGTCCTTGCGTTGTCCTAGATCTGCCCCTACCACATAGTTCGATGTCTCACACATGAGCTCAAATGGTTGGCTCCAATATGGAGACTATACCACAGGTGCATAGACTAATTTCTCTTTCAACACCTCAAAAACCTTCAAATACCACTCATCATAATTAAACTCTACATCTTTGTCTAGAAATTCCAAAAGTGTCTTTAGAATTTTCAAAAAATCCTTTATGAAATCTCAATAAAAGACGCTGTGTCCTAGAAAATTACTAACCCCCTTCACTAACGATGGTGGAGGTAGTTTGGCGATCACTTTAATATTTATTGAATAGACCTCCATTCCTCTATTGGAAACCTTGTGTCCAAACACTATTCCTTAACTCACCATCATGTGAAACTTCTCAGGTGAGTGTCCTCAAACCTTTGCAAAACTTTGTTTAGATTGTGAAGGCAGTCTTCAAAAGACTCTCCATACACCAAAAAGACATCCATAAAAACCTCTAAACAATGCTCTACCATATTTGAAAAAATAGTAGGCATACATCTTTGGAAAGTAGCTGGTGTGTTACACAGGCCAAAGGGCATCTGATGGTAAGTGAACGTGCCATAAGGACATGTGAAGGTAGACTTCTCTTGGTCTCGTGGCTCGATAGAAATCTGATTATACCAAAAATACCCATCGAGAAAATAGAAATGAGAACGATTGACGAGACACTCAAGAATTTGATCAGTAAAGGGAAGTGAAAAATTATCTTTAAGAGTGGCAACATTCAATCAATGATAATCATTACATACACATCACCCAATCACTAATATAGTAGAGATCAACTCACTCACTGAATTTGTTGTGACCAGTATTCCCTATTTATTAGGAGCAACTTGGGTTGGACTAACCCAATTTGAATACAAAATTACGTAGATTATAACTACCAATAGAGGATTCACTACCTCTTTCTTCACTACCTCAGTCATGATTGGATTAAGACTTCATTGAGGTTGTACTATCGGTTTGACTCCTTCTTCAATTCTTATCTTTTTCTCATAAAAGCTAGGGGAAAACCCCTTTATGTCTCGATAGACCACCCAAATGTTCCCCATGGTTCTTTAGCACCACAAGCAATTGCTCCTCATCATGCATGCTCAATGAGGTTGAATTGATGACTGGAAGCTTCTCATTTGCTTCTAAGAAAATGTACTTTAATTGTGGAGGGAGTTGCTTCAACTCATGTTCTTGAGGTCTCTGCAACAATGGGAATAATGGTGGCAATGGTGGCCCTAAATCCTAATAGTGTCTGGTCAAAAAACATGGAAATGCCTTCAGAAATAGAACACACTCCTCCAAAGAATGACAATGAGTGTAGTCATCCACCAAATTCATGATTCTTTCCTCCAATGGTACTTGTTGGTATGCTTGGTTGAGAGAGAAAGATGTTGTCTCTTCAATTCTCAATGGGCATGCTTCCTTCTCTTCATCATCAAGATACTGTATTGCCTTTATCAAAGAAACCTCCTTGGCATGATCCATGATATCCACTGCCAAAGTGCCTTTCTGCACCTTTTTCATGACATGAGCCATGTCTAGAACCGGTTTTCCTAGAAATAAAGACACATCATTATTCAATTGTTTCAACATGTGATATTGTGTCTTACCACCAGCTAATTGAGGAGAGTTTGGTATCTTGATTTCCAAGTGGTCATCTTGAATACTCCATGTTAGTCTTCCTCTTCCCATCTCTAGGATAATGTTTGTTTTATCTTGGAATGGCCTCCCTAACATTAGTTCATTACCATGCTCATCATGCATCTCCTTAATACACAATTTGTTGGAAAAACAAAATTGTCAACCTTGACTAACACATTTTCACAGATACCATATGGCCTAACCACTAAATTGTTTGCTAGATGTATGGTCATGTTGCGCTTCCTAGATTCCTTCAGTCCTAATATCTTGAATCTGGTCAAGGGAATTAGATTAATGCTTTCCCCTGAGTTTCATAAAGCCTAATCAAACTTAGTCTTGCTGATGTAATATGTTATATTGAAATAGCCTGGATCTTACCTCTTCTACGTCAATCTCCTCTGATATAGTGCAATGACTTCCTCCTTCAACACTACTACATATGAATTAGATATCCTCCTCATTTTATTGATGATGTCCTTAAAAATTTTTCCATTGGATGGGATCTGTTCTATTGCATCTATCAAAGGGATATTGACACGAAGTTTTTTGAAAGTATGCAGAAACTTCTAGAATTGTGGGTCAAGCTTCTTTTCTTTCAAGAGATTTGGGAATGGCACTAGAGTCAGCAACTTTCTTTGGTGTTGTGTAACATATGCTTCCTTCCTAAATTTCTTCCTCTTTGTCTTCCTTCTCATGCGATGTGGTTTCTGACTCAAGGGGATCAATAGCCAACACTCATCCCATATTACCTTCGTTGTTTTTTGCCTCTATGATAGTATTTTATTCATTCAACAATTTCTTCCCACTGTGGAGTAACACAACATTCACCTACTCATTATTAGAAGGAACGTGAATATTGGCTAAGAATCCCTACTCGGCTAGCTTCTTTAAGGATGCTAGTTTTGCCGCTATCTGAGAAATTTGGTTCTCTATGTTGTGGATATGTGCTCCTTGATTTTGCAAATATCTCTATGTTTTACCTATGATCATCTTATTCTGACTGACCAACTTTCCTAGCATATCTTCTATGGAATCTATCTTGTTGGGGCCCCAGTGTTGCTGATGTTGCTATTGTGCACTGCCTTGTTGTGTCTCGGCCTTTTGTGCTTGAGACGCGTCCTGCTGAAAATTTTTTGGATCCTTCCATGATAATTTAGGATCCTTCCTCCAAGAATATTTATTTCTACACCTATAGTTTTGCTTCCGCATATACATGCATTCTTCTTCCTCTCCTCCAGATGAATTTCCTGATTTTTGACCTAATTTCTCCTCAAGGTTGTCCAAATTCTCACTCAGTGTTGTGATGACTTTGGACTCTCCAACACTCTAGATTGTTGTTGGAGCTTCTCTTTCCTCTCCCCATGAGTACTTTTTAGCCTTGTTCTTCAAGATTTCATGACACCTAGTCGCCTTATTGTAGAGGAAAAATCTTGACCTACACTATCAAGTGAGGTTCTCTCTCCCTTACGCAGCTCGTAGTAAAAACTTATTGCATTGCCATAAAGATCAATTCCATGATGAGGGACCTTCATCAACATGTTCTGAAATCTCGTACACTTTTGAAAAAGACTCCTCTGCATGCTTCTTAAAGTTATACATCTTCCCAACTAGCTCATTTGTCTTCTCGGGTGGAAAATAGCATTCAAAGAAGACATCAATCATTTGATTCCAAGTGTCTATTGATTCTATAAGAAGACTTAGAAACAATGCTTTTTGCTTTATCTACCAGTGAATAAGAAAATAACTTCAGATAAATCACAGTTGTCGTGACCCTATCAATTTTGAGCATATTACAACTTTCCATGAAATTGTTTATGTGAGACATTGTATCCTACAAACTATACCCATGAAAAGCATGTGATTTTATAAGATCCACCATCTCTGGATCAATTTTGTTGCTGCCCACATTTACTTCTTCCTTTAAAAGGACCCTGATATGAGTTTTGGGGTAACCCTATATGCTTTGTCTTAATCATGTGCTTCGAACCTTGATCTAATCTTTTTAGATGTAATTTGGTCTTGTGGTGTGCTTAAGTTTGAATTTGAGCTTGTTTGGATGATATGTGTGCTTTCTGTGCTAGTTTTGGTGCAAAATGCAATTTACCCAATATAGGGGGTTGATGAGAAATTTTCCACCTCTAGAGTGTTCCTTATCTCCCTCGGATTCATGAGAGATAGTGTGGTTCTTTGGGGCACTTGATTTGACCCTTGGTTAAATGGTGCCACCCTTAGTGGTGATTAGGGTTTTCTAGGGTTGGTGTGTTTTAACCTTTTGACCTTTGTTTCCTGTCTCGACCTAGGTCACGACCTAGGGTTTGTTGAAGGGGTGTCATGGTCGAGACACTTCCCCTTGGTGTGGTGGTCACAACCAAGGTTGTCTTGGGTCGAGACAAAGGCTTGGACAAGTGACTTTCGACCTAGGTTGCTTGAGGTGGTCTTGGTGTCGTAACCTAGTGCTGTTGTTAGGGTGTGTCATGACCATGGAGCCCCTTGATGTGTTGCAGTTGTGACATAGAGGGTGGAGTTTCTTAGGTGGTTGAGACACTACCTAGATTGTATCACCATGTCTTTCATGTCATGTTTAAGTGGTTGCATGTGGATGCATGTTGGTCTTTTGTAAGGATAGATTTCCCTTGGGTTCTTTAGTGTGTTGACACCTCACCATTTGCTATCTCTCATCCTATATCTATATAACCCCTTATCCCTTATTTCTTACAACCCTTTAGTCCATCTATCTTCTTCCTCCTTGTTTTCTTGTTCTTGGAGCTTGGTGGAGCAAGGATGTCTGTCCCTGGAGCTTGAGAAACCAATCTCCTCCTGCATGTGGAGGTGGTTGTGATCTGAGTTCATCTCCCATCTTTGGAAACTATTTACTTACTAATTTGATGCTCCTTTGATCTCCTACCTTCATCTCCTTCTCTTTTATTGTCTTTAGACAATGTTTATTCCATGGTGGTCATTTGGGAGAGAGACTTCTCATCACAAGGGTCATAGACCATGTCTTGACAAGGTAGACCCAAGTGTGAAGAGGATTTCTCCTCTCTTTTCCCCCTTTCTCTTTGGTTCGGCCAAGAGCTTCTTTGCTTCTTTCCTTGGACTAGATTTGACCTTGGTGTCTTCTTCTTCTTGAGGTTCTATTGTGACCAAGTGTGGAGCTTTTTTTGAAGCTTCTTCAACCCTTGGATTGTTTGCTAGGAGCTTGAGATCTTGGAGTTGGAACTCTTGGTGGTGATCATCATAAGGCAGGTTATTCAACAAAAACCCTACCCTATTATTTCACTTCTTTATGCTTTATATTACTATCTTCTTCCTCTAAATTACCTTCTCACCATGCTTGTGCTTAGTGGTTATCTCGAGATTTGGTTAGGTGGAGATTCCTTTCTTGGTTTGAAAGCAATTTGAAACCCTAATGTGGTCGTGACATGTGATGGATGGTTGAGGCACATGAGGATCAAGGTTACGACATGGACCATGGTAGTTGGTTGTGACCTATGTGGTTATGTGGTTGACATAGGGTGATAATAGGTGGATGAGAAACACATGTAAACACCTAATGATAACCATATATGTATGATACATAAGCAATATACATCGATGTTTAGAATGTTGTCTAATCAACTATAATGATGCTCTCTAATCCTTATACACTCCAAGATGAGGGAGGGTGATGGTTCTATTGTTGGTGGTTGAACCTAGTCCGGTAAACCCTAATTGGTTAAAAGGAAACCCTAACCCTAATAATATTGAATGATGACCTTGATTGTTTCTCCATCATGGAATGGTTACGATGTTATGTAGTTACCTCTCATGTTTATAAACTACTAACCATGCAGGTGTTATTAGTTTGATAATCATAGCTAGTGTATGTTATGGTGATGAGACATGATATCAGTTGAATGAGCCTGGAGAGGCATGTTGGGGAACTTTGGATACATAAATGTTGAGCTGAGGGATTGATATCCCATAGCATGTGACTGTGGTATTGATGATGTGATAAATGGCCATAATCCATGCATAATTTGATGATAGTGTGACATGTTCACACCCTACATGTTTATATCTACTAGATGAGTGATATGCCCTTATCTTTGTAGAATTTGTTATGATTTTATATGTTGTCACTTGCTTGATGCTAAAAGAAACTTAATTGACTCGACTAATCAAGTCAAACCTTAATCATGTAGTTTTCCATCTGCCATGGAACCATCTTAATCATGTAGGCTTTCCATTAAAGGAAGCCTGGAGTCATATACTATTGAGTGTATGCATTCACATGATTGGTTGTGGCCATACCCTTGCAGGGGTGCGTCTGTGGGCCATAGCTCAGTGATATGTTGCTTATGAGGTTTTGTAGGATTGGATATGGCCCATACCCGGGTAGGAGTGCGGCTGCGGGCAATAGCTTAGTTTTACTAGCATCGTGACCTATACCAAGGTTGTCTAGGACATTCACTATTGACTATATGTCATAGGTTGCAGTTGATTGGTATGTCTCTGCTGTATACTCATGTACTGACCAGGAGTTTTGGTGAGGTCATGGATTCTGGCTCTTTCAAAGACCTTGTATGGCACAAATTTTGACTTAGTAGTGGTCGGTTGGATTTGGGTGGTACGAGTTAAATCCTTGGGGCATAATAATATACATAATCTGCCGTGTAGTATCTTACTTAGGTTGAAATATGAAAACATTAGCTGAGGCCTTGCTTGCTTTTGTATAGTATAATTTGTAGTGAATATCCGTGTTCTTCATATTCCTTTTTTGATGATAAGATGTTTCATAATCTAATCACAATTGCTTATTTAGTTAGTGATTATTACCTGCTTATTGTAGTTGTAGCTTTACTATTGTTCCTTAATCATCTTATCTGTGCTAATAATAGTGTTAGTGGAGAGTTATATCACCTGCTAAAATTTTGAATCTCACCCTGTGGGTTTCCCACATCTTTTTGGTGGACGTGTAGGAGGAGGTAGAGATCATGCAACAGAGGTTGAGTAGTAGCGAGAAGGATAGTAGAAGAAAGGGTTGGAAGTGCTACTGGTGGTCCTTTTGTTGTTAGAGTCCTAGAGTCATCCTTATACACTCATGTCTTTGGGATAGTTTTGGAAGTGTTTTGTAGACATGATTTTTATACATGGATTTGGCTTGTGTGTTCCACTTGATGTAAAGTTACAGTGAATATGTATATATGTTGGGACAAGTTTTCTTGTAACATACTGATGGCATACATGGTAAGTATCTTATGTCCTGTAAGGACTCCTATGTAAAGGTTTATGCAACTATGGTCCTTAATGAAAATTTGTTTTAATTTTTAGTGTTTTCTAGTAATCTATTTGTCTAAGTTTTGTTTCCATAGTTAGTTTTGAGTTATCTTATGGTTTGTGGCGTGGGGTGTCATCATTTGGTTGGTATCAGAGCTTTAGGTTTGCTGAGTCTATTGGGACTAGGACTAGGTTTTGTGTTTGTTCTTGTGTCCTCCAGTGTGTCTTGTAGTGACTTCTGTTTATTTAGAAGAAGAAGAAAGCTTAAAGATGTCTGGAGAACATGACGAACACATTGCTGAGAGTAGTGTTTCTGCACCTGGTAGTGGTACAAGGAACTAGGCATTGAAAGATCGGGTGCATGAGGGTCCCCATTTTGACCCATCCATGTGTGAGAATCCCACCTTTCAGTCTCTTTTTGGGCAGTTCATGGCTACTATGATGCATACGGTGGATAGGATGCCCGCACCTCAGCCTAGGGCACCGGTTCCCAATGTGGAATCTTCAAGAACTCAGAAGACCATTGAGTGACTTCATTGTGTTGGGGTGGTGGATTATGTGGGGACAATTGATCTAGTGGATGCGGATTTGTGGCTGACTGTGCTTAAGAAATCCTTCAAGATCCTCAATATCCCATAGGCAGATATGGTTAAGCATGCAGTGTACCTTCTAAAGGGAGGTGTTGGCCAATGGTGAGACATAGAAGAGGAGCGGAGACCTAGTGCCCAAGTAGGTTGGGATGAGTTACTATGTGAGTTTGTCAGTTGGTACTTCCTACAGACCTATCTTGATGAGTAGATCAGTCAGTTTGAGCAAATATGGTGGGGATCCATGTCTATGAATGAGTATGAGGCTAACTTTATGGAGTTCTTCAATTCTGTCCACACATGGATGCTACAGATGATGAGAGGATTTGCCATTCTGAGAAGGGGTTGAACGCGGAGTTGTCAACCTTGACAGCTATTTTAGAGAATCGACAAAGATTTGCCATGTTTGTGGAATCTGTTCGGAGGATAGAGCAATCTGTGATAGAGAAGAGGGAGGCAAATGCAAGGAAGAGGCCTACACAGTCCCAAAGACAGTCGTCAGGGGGCTTTAAGAAGCCTAGGTTTTTTGAATCGCCATCATCACAGAGGTTCAATGTGCAAACACAATAGTCACCTAGTAAAGGTAGAGGTTGTATCATTCCACCCGTTGGAGCTCACAGCACAACGAATATGCCACAGTATGAGACCAGAGCTGGCCACATGTGTGGAAAGGTAGGACACCTGAGGTGGGAGTGCCCAGTGAGAGATGAGGGGGTGACCCAGCAACTGAGGTAGATCCAGTAGGGCTCGCAGAGATAGAAGAACAGTGGAGTAGGAGGATGAGGATGTGGCCAAGCATCATAGAACAGATTGTCTGATCAGGGAAGTAGAGGATGGGGTTGACAATAGGCAACATTTAGATTTGACCCTATGAGTTAGCTGGAGGAAATAGTCAACCCGCAAATAGTAACATGTCAGATGGAGTTATTTCATTCTAATTTGTCTTCTTCTTGCTTTGTATCTATTTTGGTTGATCGGGATGCAACATAATATTTTATCACTCGCAAAGTGCTTAACAATTGTCTTTTTCCTAGTAGTCATAAGAAAGATAGTTTTTTGTTGGAAAAACCCATTAGTTGGTTCTACAGTGTTGCAGGAGGTGTGTCCTTTCTTTTTCAAGGCACAACATTCAAGTGGATCTCATACCACTTTACATGCATGGGTTCGATGTAATCCTTAGAATGGACACCTTGGAGTAGTATAGAGTGGTCTTGGATTGTAGTTCCAAGCAGGCGACATTTGTAGATGGCAGTAAAATGTGTATCTTCCAAGAAGATAGGAAGATTCTTCCAATGTGTCTGGTATCAACAGTGGTGGCAGGGAAGCTATTGAGATAGGGTTGTTAGGTGTTCTTGGCACATGTGCTAGATACTGAGGTGAGGAGTCCTAGTATTCAAGAGGTGCTAGTTGTAAGAGAGTTTGAGGACGTGTTTCCCTGAGGAGTTTCCAGGTGTTCCCCCACCCTGAGAGATTGATTTTGATATCAATCTGGTTCTCGACACACAACCAATAGCCCATACATTGTACATGATGGCTCCAGTAGAGATGGAGGAGTTGAAGAGACAATTGCAAGTGGTTCTTGACAAGGGTGTCATCAGGCTGAGTACGTCACCATGGGGTGCTCCAGTGCTGTTCGTGAAGAAGAAGGATTAGTCCATGAGGCTATGTATAGACTACATGCAGTTGAATAAGGTGACGATGAAGAACAACTATCCCTTACCAAGTACATATGACCTATTTGACCAGTTGCATGGTGCGGCAATGTTCTCGAAGATAGACTTGAGGTCAAGATATAGCCAGTTGAGGATCAAGGAGGATGACATACCTAATTCGGCTTTTAGGATGAGGTATGGTAAGTATGAGTTTGTGTTTTTCCCATTTGAGCTGACCAATGCACTGACAACATTCATGGACTTGATGAATAGAGTCTTTCGATATTTTATTGATCAGTTTGTGGTTGTCTTCATAGATGACATCTTGATATACAGTCGTGATAGTTAGCAACATGAACAAAATCTTCACGGGGTAATGACCATGATGAGGCTGCATCAACTTTATGCCAAATTCAGCAAGTGTGTGTTCTGGTTAAAGGAGAGAGCTTTTCAAGGGCATGTGATATTTGTCGAGGTAGTTTGAGTGGATCCCATTAAGGTTGAGTCACTTATAAGGCGCGAGTAGCCAAAGACATCGACATAAGTGTGTAGTTTTCTAGGTTTGGCAGGCTATTGTAGGAGGTTCATCAAGGACTTCAGTGCTATCGCTTTGCCCCTAAGAAAGTTGACAAAGAAAGACTGGTTGTTTGTCTAGGATGATAGATGTCAGCATGCTTTTCAGATGGTGAAGGAGAATCTGACAAGTGCATCGATTTTTGTCTTATCGTAGCAAGGAAAAGTATACATAGTCTTCTGTGATGCGTCCAAAAATGGCTTGGGTTGTGTGTTAATTCGGGACAAGAAAGTGATTTCTTTTGCTTCCTGATAGCTTAAGAAATACGTGGAGAATTACCTGACCCACAACCTAGAGTTAACTATTGTAGTCCATGATTTGAAGATCTTTAGGCACTACATTTATGGCGAGAAGTGTCAGATCTTCATGGTTCACAAGAACCTGAAGTATACCTTTTCACAATAGGAGTTGAATATGAGGCAACAACGCTGGATGGAATTAATCAAGGACTATGATTGCATGATTGATTATCTTTCAAGGAAGGCAAATGTTGTGGCAGATGCATTGAGCATGAAGCTTTCATCTTCGCCTATGGATAGAGCCCAGTTGAGTTTCTTGGTGTGCCACATGAGAGATATGTTGGTCTCCTTACATCAGATAAATGTTAAGATGGAAGTTTTTTTGTTATTAATATTGTTAGCATAGTTACAGGTCAAGCTCACGATGAGACAACAAATCAAAAGGGAACGACAATTTGATGTCGTGATACAATAGATTAGATTAGAGTTTGGTAGTGAGAAGCGTGATTCCATCCATGAGTCAGATGATGGGACAGTTTGTTACCATGGCAGAGTAGTGGTTCTTGATGTCGATGATCTAAGAAAGATGGTGCTAGAAGAGGCTCACTTGTCTATAAATGCTATGCACCCAGGTAGCACCAAGATGTATCAAAATTTCAAGGACATGTATTGGTGGCCTGGCTTGAAACTGGATATAGCCGAGTTCTTTGCGAGATGTGTTGTATGTCAGTATGTTAAAGCCGAGCAACAAAAGCCTACAAGGACGTTGCAACCATTTCCTATACCACAGTAGAAATGGGATCATGTGACTATGGATTTTGTGGTTGGTCTACCTAGGACAGCCAAAGGTCATGATTACATTTGGGTAAGCGTTGACAGGTTGACCAAGTCAGTGCATTTTCTTCCTGTGAAGATGACATACACAAATGAGGAGCTTTCCTAGAGCTATGTTGCTGAGATAATGCATTTGCATGGTGTTCCAGCAACTATTGTGTCTGATAGAGGTCCTCAGCAAACAAGTCACTTTTAGGAGTAACTGCACACAGCTTTGGATATGCGGTTGAGGTTCATCACTACATTTCACCCATAGATAGATGTTATCCTGAGAGGACCATCCAGACCTCATAGGACCTATTGAGAGCTTGTGTTCTTCAGTTGTTGTGTAGTTGGGAAATACATCTCAGTCTGATAAAATTCACCTACAATAATAGTTGTCAATGAAGCATCGAGATGGCACCAAATGAGGCTTTGTATGGGAGGAGTTGTAAGTCTCCACTATGTTGGTATGAGATGGGAGAATTCCAGCTTCTTAGTCCTGATCTTGTGCAACAAACGTCAGAAAAAATCAAAGTCATTCAACAACAGTTGAAGGAAGCACATGACAGGAAGAAGCCATATGCAGATAATCGTTGTAGACCCTTGGAGTTCCAAGTGGGGGATAGGGTATATGTGAAAGTCTCTCCTTAGAAAGGTCTTCTGAGGTTTCATAATAAGGGTAAGTTGGCTCCTAGTTTTATGGCATGTGTTGGGAAGGTGGCCTACAGGTTGGAGTTGACACCTGATTTGCACAGGTTGCATCCAGTGTTTCATGTGCGTATGTTGAGAAAGTGTCATTCTGATGCAGAGTTAATGTTACATCCTGTGGAGGTGGAGCTTGATGACGATATGTCCTATGTTGAAGGACCAATGTTGATCCTTAACATAACAGTAAAGAAACTAAAGAATAATTACATAGTGCTTATGAAGGTTTTGTGGCATCACTGTGGTCTTGAGGAAGCCAAGTGGGAGCTCGAGGAAGAGATGAGGAGGAAGTACCCCTCTCTTAACTCTTAGGATTTCTGGGAAAAAATCCTTGTTAGGGGTTTACGACTTGTAAGGACCCTGACCTGAGTTTTGGGGTAACTCTATTTTCTTTGGCTTAATCATGTGCTTAGAACCATTCTCTAGTCTTTTGATATGTATTAAGGCTTGTGGTGTGCTTAAGTTTCAAGTTTGAGTTTGTTTGGATGATGCTTGTACTTTCTATGCTAGTTTTTGTGCAAATTGCAATTTACCCAATATAGGGGGTTGACGTGCAATTTTCCACCACTAGAGTGTTCCTTCTCTCTCTTATCTTCATGAAAGAGTGTGGTTCTTTGGGGCACTTTGTTTGACCCTTGGTTTATTGGTGTCACCCTTAGTGTGGATTAGGGTTTTCTAGGGTTGGTGTGCTTTGACCTGGTCACCTTTGTTGGTTGTCTCAACCTAGGTCACGGCCTAGGGTTTGTTGATGGGGTTTCACGGTCGAGACACTTCCTCTTGGTGTGATGGTTGTGACCAAGGTTGTCTTGGGTGAAGACAAAGTCTTAGAGAGGTGTGTTTTGACCTATGTTGCTTGAGGTGGTCTTGGTGTCACGACCTAGTAGTGTTGTTAGGGTGATGAGCTGAGGGATTGGCATCCCATAGCATGTGACTATGGTATTCATGATGTGATAAATGGAAATAAATTTGCATCATGTGGTGATAGTGTGACAAGTTCACACCCTATATGTTTATATCTATTGGAAGAGTGATACACCCTTATCTTTGTAGAATTTGTTATGATCTTACACTTTGTAACTTGATTGATGCTAAAACACACTTAATTGACTTAACTAATCAAGTGAAATATTAATCATGTAGTTTTCCCTATGTCATGGATCCATCTTAGTGTCAAAACATGTTGGATGGTGAAATGGGCTTTCCCTTAGAGGAAGTTTGGAGTCATATATTGTTGAGTATATGCATTCACATGATTGGCTGCAGGCCATACCCTAGTAGGAGTGTGGTTGTGGGCCGTAGCTTAGTGATATGTTGCTTATGAGGTTTCATAGTATTGGCTGTGGGCCATACCCTGGAAGGAATGCAACTACATGCCATAGCTCAATTTCACTAACACCGTGACCTATACCAAGGTGGGCTAGGACTTTCACTGTTTACTATATGTCATAGGTTGCAGTTGATTGGTATGTCTCTGTTGTGTACTTGTGTACTGACCACAAGGTTTGGTGAGGTAGTGGATTCCGACTCTTCCATAGACCTTGTATGGCACCAATTTTGACTTAGTAGTGGTCGGTTATATTTAGGTAGTATGACTCAAATCCTTATGGCATAATAAAATATGTAACCAAGTGTGTAGTATCTTACTTAGGCTCAAATACAAAAACATTGGATGAGGCCTTTCTTCCTTTTGTATATTATCATTGGTAGTGAATATACATATTCTTCATATTCTTTTTATGATGATAAAATGGTTCATAATCTAATTGTAATTGCTTATATTGTTAGTGATGATTACTTACTTATTATAGTTTTATCTTTACTGCTTCTCCTTTATCATCTTATATGTGCCAATAATAGTGTTGTTGGAGAGTTATATCTCCCATTGAGATTTGGAATCTCACCCTGTGGGTTTCCCACATATTTTAGGTGGACATGCATGAGGAGGTAGACATCGTACATCAAAGGTTGAGTAGCAGCAAGAAGGACAGTAGTTGACAAGGTTGGAAGTGTTGTTGGTGGTCCTTTTGTTGTTAGAGTCCTAGAGTCGTCCCTATACATTCATGTCTTTGGGGTAGTTTTGGTTGTGTTTTGTAGATAGGCTTTCGATACATGTCTTGGCTCTTATGTTCGTGTTGATGTAAAGTTATAGTGAATATGTATATATGTTGGGACAGGTTTTCTTGTAACAGGTTGATGGCATACATGGTAAGTTTCTTGTGTCCTGTAAGGACTTTGATGTAAAGGTTTTTGCAGCTATGGTGCTTAATGAAAATGGTTTTAATTTCCAATGTTTTCTGGTAATATGTTTGTTTATGTTTTCTTCCTGTAGTTAGTTTGGAGTTATCTTGTGGTGTGTGGTGTGGGTGTCACAACCTTCTTATTGGTCCCAACGAGCTGTAGTTGAGGATGCCTTAATTTTCTCCCAAATAGTATGCTCTTCACCTTCCACATTACCATCACCCATTTCTGGTTGTTCTGTTTGTGTCACTGGTGGTGGTGTTGTTGGGATAAGTCCTTCCATAGAATTATTTTAATTTTTTGCCCTATGCAAGAGATCATATTGGATAGAACATTGTGGAGTTGACTCTCCATAGTCAGTGGTTTTGGTCTAAACCATGCACCAGTACCTAAAAATAATAAGATAATTGTGAGAATTGGATACTAGGGATTGAATGAGGATTTGAATTTTTATCTTAAAAATAATGAAAAGAATAATAAAATTTTGCCCTAGAGTGGCCCGTCACTACACTCGTTATGTTGGATTTACCGTTTCACCAACAACAATGTCAAAAACTTGATGCCTATTTACAAAACATCTTAAACACAAGTGCATGTGTCTAAGTAATATAGGCCAAAAGAGGTATGAATATTAAACACAAGGAAATGTAAATCCAAAGACTACTACTAACTATGACTCAATCAGATAAACCTATTAAACAAGTGATTGAGTGACTAATTGACTAATTGTAAGAATTAAAACTAAATTACAGAGGTTGTGATCACAAGTGAAATAGATTCCTGAGGAATACAATTTCACCATGGTTCATAATGCAAATGACATTACTTATCAATATTTAGATCTCCTAACCCTAGACCAAGGGACCTATACCAAGAACTACCAACTCTTGTAGCGTAATTCACTACCCAATCCAATACAAATCCCACTCTCTTAGTGATTTTATTATTAGTTAGGTGCCTTATTGATACCTCTGGGCTTTACCCTTCACATTTTTGTAAGCCTTCTCTCGAGGCATAATCTAAGATATGTAAATCTATGACATGCCCAACCCTTAATCCCTCTCTCTAAGCAATTAACGGTATGAGAAATCAACTATGGTGATCAACCATAGATAATTCACGAAGCAATCATGAAATTATGTCCAAAAATTAGGGAAAACATATATATTAACTCATTGTGTAAAATACAACACAAAACCGGGCTATTCACAAGTCCTATGGAGTTAGGGGATTATCCTCACATGATTTCAGTTGCCATACAAATAGATGGAGAAGGGAAAGTTGGGAAAAACATTAAAGAATTAATGAAACCCGCTGGAGAAGATGATCCAGTCAACTCCCTTGGACAAACATGGCGATTTGTTGTCTTTCGACTGCAAATGTGTCCACCGGAAGTGCTAAAAATGTCCAAAATGTAGCTTTCTCCTCTCCTTTCTCTTTTCACAACTCTCCTTTATCATGCAACAAACAACCATGTGGTTATTAGGTCTAACATAAATCCTCCCTAGTCAAAAGATTAACTTAGGGTGTCAGTAAGTCATGGCCATTGGATTAATTGCCATCTTTAATCTCGTCTGATCGCGATAAGTCAGTACCAATAATAGGATTGCAGTAGCACCGAGTCCTCTTCTATGTCACGACTCCCTATGAGTGTTGGTACTACCCAAGTGATGTGTCGCTAGCGTCGAGTTTCTCCTTGACATCTGTTGAAGATTTTCTCAGGTATAAGTTGGTGGCACCAAATCACTTTGGTGGTGTTACTGTTGATCAAGTCTATAGTATTGATTCCCTTTTTAGTATAATCGAGCAGATTTGACTCAATCTTGTTCTTCTCTTCAATATTCGGTACCACCGACAAGGGGGCAACACCGAGTTGATCTAGGACTTGTCAAGTTACCTAAAATTAAACAAAGAAGAACATAAGTCCCATAAATAGTGATAATTCAATATGAAATAATATAAATATAAAAGGTTTGATACAAAAATATGTCACATGATGAAAATGATAAACCATGCACATATAACATCAAAATGAGCTAATATGCACAAAATGCATACTAAACTAGCCTATGAAAATGACTAATTTTCAGTGCATTAGTGATCAGGTACACTCTGACACATGAATCATATTGTGAGTGTTGTAAATGGAATTTTACCCTCCTCTAGAGTGGTATCCCCAACCACTTGATAAGAAATGCTATGAAATGCATGTCCATGCTCAAGTGAGTAAATATATATTGTTTGGCTCACAATATCTGTAATAGTCTGCTCTATTTCAAGGAACATAAATTAATATTTATAGAATGACATTCCATGCCTTAGTTTCAATAAGGATATTTGTGACAAAGTGATTTTACAATCATGGAAGCATGACGCTTGACAGTTTGTAGTTGTTTTCCAACTCATTAATATTACTAGGGTGCAATGATGTGTTGCTGACACCAATCTTTATTTATGTTCTTTTTAACATAACTACCAATGTAATTAGGAGCATATAGAGTCACATGCACATAAATGCATAAGGGAATTGAATTTCAAAAGCTAACAAATGATTAGAATGGTTATGTATAATTAATAGGCCAACTAACCCTTTGATCATGAGATCATAATGTTTGATCGGTTGATTTAGATGATTGAGTCAATAAATCAATTGATTGTTAATTGTCGACTATTTAATCCACTAAGATTCTATGATCAGGCCACAATGTTCTCAAATCAGGCAATCTTAGTTCATCTGGAAAAGCTTTAGATTCCATATCTAGCTCTAAACCATTGTGAGTGGACAATCTACTTCTAAGATTGGGTAGTCTAAAATCAATTCTAAGATTTCAGCATTAAACTGGTTTTAGGAGTGTGATTAGGAAATAGATTGGAATTAGGTTTTTCCTATCCCATGACTCTTGATATAAATGGGGAACATCCCAAAGGGTGTGACATATCTTTTTAGTTAACTCTTGAGACAAATTGGCGGTGGAAAATATGGAAACAAAGTAGGAAGTAGAAGAAAAATGTTGCTATCCATGTTTTCTAACTACCAGATAACATCAACATTGATTTATTAGGAAAGAGGGTACAAGATGACCTTGTCTTAGAGAAAGCTCAATGACTATACTTGTATGGAGATGATATTCCTTCTTAATAAGCACTCAGACTATAGTCGACGACATCCTCTTGGTTTAGCACTTATGTATAGAGGTTGATGATGTCCTCCTAGTGTAGCAACAAAGGCTTGCATGCCTCTACGTAGTCCATAAGGAACATTGGGAACTCCATGTCACGCTTCCTTAGTCGAAAGGAATGCCCCTTTGTTTGTTAACGTGCTAGCATCAACTTCCTTATCCCTTGGTATCTCTCCCTTTCACATATAAGTTGGCTTGGGCTCTCACATTACAACAACTCTGAGAAGTCAAGTTTGTCACTTGTATTATTACTTGTGTTCTTCCTAGAGAGACTTTGCCATCCCATGCTAAATAAGAGTGACTAATCCAAGATTTTGTAAATCCTAAGGAGATGAAGAGTTAGATCTCATGGTTAGCTAGTGGGCATAGACGTCCAGTCGATCGACTGGACGATCCATCCAATTAATTGTCTTGTGGTCAGTGGCGCAATAATAATGGTTTTATTTCTACAATTAATGTGTGTCATTTGGGTTGATATTAATTGTTTGACTCATTCAAACTTGTCTATTTGACCTATTATGTTGATTGGACACTCTAAATGGTTGAACGGATACTATAATTATCCATTGGCACCTTTGACCAATCGATTAATTGAACATTTCAATTGTCGACTAACTATTTCATCAGTCAAAGTCGTCATAGTCCTGTCAATTGATTGGACACTCAATTCAATTGACTGGGACACCACTATTTATTCATTTTGATCACTTAAACACTTTACTAACCAGATTGAATATTGTCCATGATTAAACTCCACCTCCAAGTGCATCCTATGTCAATTGACTGGACACTCCATTCGATCAACTGGGACACCCGTATTTATTCATTCTGATCACTTAAACACTTTAGTAACCAAATTGAATTTTGTCCATGATTAAACTTCACATCCAAGTGCATCCTATATGTATGACCCGATAGGTCTGTATTACATTGGTAGTGATGTCCATAACCACATTATGACTATGTATTACTAGTGATGTCCTGTAAGTTGAAGTTGTACTCTATAACACCTTATTTTCCATATCACATGACCAAAACCATTTCACATGAGCATGGATATTTATTTTCTCAATCTCACTCATCAAGTGGCTAGGATATCACTCTAGTAGGAGGAATAAACCCCATCTACATCACTCACATAAATCCCCATGTGTCACAATGTACTAAAGAGCCACCTATATGGCAACCCATATTCAAGGTCACATAGGATGGTGTTATAGTCCATTGAATGACATGTGATCATTGTAGTGACTTTAGGTCTAAGAATCACAATTACCACTATAACTTTGATAGATGAGTTTGACTACCAACCATGTATCACTCTAAAGGCATGTATGTCTAGTACATCATTCTCTAACAAGTACCTATGTGTCTGACTTTATATCTAATATCAAGAAATTCTTAATCCATAAAATATCCGCTTGTGTTCAATATAGCAAGGTAGTTGGCTTTTATTATAGAATCAATAACTATTACTTTATTGGAACATTTCCATCTTATAGCTCTATTATTAAGGAAAAATACAAATCCAAATTGCAAATGATAATCATCTTTGTCAATTTGCAAGCTTGCATCAATGTTATTCTTTACACCCAACTCTTCCTCACCGCCATAAAAAGGGAACTAATCATTAGTTTATCTCAAGTACTTAAGTATGATCTTCATTATAGTCTAGTGACTTTCACCTGGATTTGAATGATATTTTCTCATCATGCTCAAAGCATAAGAGACATCCAAATGAGTACATTTCATATATGATAGATCTAATAGTAGATGCATATGAAATATTACTCATGTGTTCCCATTATTCATAAGATTGGGACATGGGGCTCTAGAGAGACTAATTCCATTAGACATGGGTAAATTTCTCTCCTTAAATCATGCAGGTTGATCCTCTTCAACAGCTTGTCAATGTACGTACTATGTCTTGGCCAAGAAGCCTTTAAGATCTATATCTATATATCTTCATTCCTAAGGCATAGGATGATTTTCCTATCCTTCGTAGAAAAGGTACTTCCCGTCCAACTCTTTACCATATGTAGGATAGGGATTTCATTTCCTATCAATAGTGTGTCATCTACGTATATTATGAGGAAAAAATTATGATCCCACAAACCTTCCTGTAACTCCCAATAGCTTATAGGTAGGTTGTTGTCTCATCATCTATGACCAACTCGTCGCCTTCTTGAGTTACAAGCACGTGTCATAAGAGGAACTTGAGATTCAACAATTGTTTGTGGTTCTCCTTGTTCCTTTTCTACCTCTATATGTTTAATGTTTTCTTGTTGGTCTTGAACTAATTCTAGTTCTACTTTTCTTCGACTATTTGGTTTGGAAATAAATGTTTTCTTAAGGAATACAACATCTTTAGCAAACAAACTTTGTTGTGATACGGGTTATACAAATAGTATTCCTTGGTTTTCTTGGGATATCAAATAAAAAAATCCAATTTGGATCCGAGGTTTTCAAGAAATAGTTTCCTCACATAAGCTTCGCATCCCCAAATCTTATAAATGACAAATCAGAATGTTTCCCATGCCATATCTCATATGGTGTCTTTGATCCGATTTACATGGTTCTTATTTTAGTCTATACACTACATTTGGTAATTACCAAGTCCAAAAAAGGAAGTCAAAACAATAAAAAAGCTCATAATTGATCACACCATGCCCAAAAGGGTAGGATTCCTTCATTTTGATACACCATTTATGGCGTGGTGTTTAAGTGGAGTACATTGTGACATAATACCATGGTCTGAAAAAAGGTCCTCAAATTCTTGTCTTAAGTATTCTCCACCTCAATCTGATTGAAGTGCCTTAATACTTTTACCAAGTTGGTTTTGTACATCATTCATAAAATAATTGAACTTATAAATGGATTCTTACATGTATTTCACTAAATACACACAACCATATCTACTGAGATCAACACTAAATGTGATGAAGTACTGGTAACCATCTCTAGAATTTGTTATAAGAGGTCCACATACATCAGTCTGTACGAGGCCCATGCTGAATGCATATAATCTTAGTTTTAGTCGCCATTTTTGACCCAGTTTTGCACTAAAAGCTCTCAGATACCCCCTGAATATGCTCATATATAATTTTACTTAGGTTTATATGATTGTTTAAGGTTTTGACTAAATTCAATTGATTTCCATTGTAGGAATAACCATTGCACTGGGTGCTCCAGCTTAGGATCTCCATTGTTTTTGCCCAAGGAACTTTTGGTAATTTGGACCCTATTTTTGATGGCCAGTTCCATTATCAAATAGCATTCTCATCAGTTAGAGGATTCATCAAAGCAGGCCCATTGACCCACATCAATAGCCCCCCCACCAACAGGGTGGGTTTGTTCCATGAGGATCGTGGTCGTGACCAAAGGATGTTGCGACCACTACCAAGAAGACAATGTTGCGACCGTGACACTCAACATGACCGATCCCAGCTAGGCACGGTTGGGCCAAGGCCAAGTTGTAGAGATCGCTACAATGGTCACGACGGTGGGACACCAGCGCCATCGCGGCACACTAGTGCGATCGCGGCACACCGGCACGACCGGTACACCAACGTGACCACATCACACCAGCACGACTGGAAAACTAGTGCGACTGTCACACCAGCATGACCACATCACACCAGCACAACCGGCACACCCCGGCACAGTCGGGCACACCTCGGCACGGTCGTGTCGAGGAGTACCATAGAGACTGCTATTAAAGGTCATGACTTGGCATCTAAGTTGGTGCTGTTTAGATTTGCACCTATAAATAGACGACCCCCTCCTTCATTTGAGGGATCACTTTTGCTCCATCTACGCCGACCGGCTGCCGCTCTTTGTCCAGCCAAGGAAGATGATCTCCAGTACCAAATATTGCCTCTATGGTGTCCTTGATACTCAGCCATCTATGTTCCATCAAGATCTATCTCCTAGCCACGAAAATGGTGGGATTTTAGATCTGCAACACCCTCTACCATCAGCCATCTACCACATCATCTCCGATGAGCGAGAGTGCGAGAAGAGAAGGAAGAAGGAAATAGAAGACCATCCTCATCCGTCTTGGTTTTCTTCCCCTCCTCATCCAGATATGCCCCACCATCGTGTAGAAGGCCATTTCTCCACCGAGCCACGACCATCTTCTTCACCATGACCATGGATGAATATTCCCTCTCTGTTTGTTTTGTTTCTATTATGAGAGCGAGTAGTCCATTTTGCTGGGGTGCAGGGACTAACCCTTCTGCCCGTGCTTACATTTTCATCTTATAACTATATTACTTTTTATTTTGTTATTAATCATTTAATGCATGCTTTGTGGATTGATCACCTGCCTTGCATGATCTATTATATTCCTTTGTTGTGAGAAATTCAATAATTAGGTTTTGAATATTGATTAACATGGTTGATGCTTGGACGAGAACTTTTGAAGGGATATCTTCGGAGTAGTAAGTGTGCGATCTGTGGGTAACGAGACATCAAGCCCATAGAGATGCTTACGAAAACTCTATTTCCTAATAGATGGTTTGCTAATCTATTTGGATAGTTGTGTCTTGCCAAGATGTGTTTTGAACGTGTTTGCATGTGTAGTGATGGTGAAACCCAATTCCACCCCATTGATTCCCATCATTAATCTAAACTCAATTTTAATCCCATACTTTTAATTTCCTTGCAATTTGTTTAAGTAAACACAAATCAACTCTTGTGCTAAATATCAATCTTAGGTGATCTAGATTCAACAAGCAAGATTCTTAAAAATGTTGACCCTTGGGATTTGATCCTTAACTATATTGCGATAAGACTCATCCACTTGCGGGTGGTACTATTACACAAGGTTTTGGTAAAAACTTAGGGATTTCAGCCCTAGGTGGATTTGTAAGTGCAGTTGAAGCCATGTCAAATTCTAGTGTCACTGCCATGGACAACAAAATCATCTAGTTAAATCTAGTTCTATTGAGACCAATCTAGGATTTTACATTCACTTTTGATACTATTGATCATATACTTGAAATTGGTTCTATTCCGTTCATTTGACTCACGAAATATCTTTCCATCCAAGGTACCCCCAAAGATTAGTGCATGCCATGCTCCAATGGCACCGGCCTTGCAACTAGCTTTGACCCTAAGATAGAAGGATCCTTTCATAGTCAGAGTAGAGAGAACCAAGATAGGATCGCACAAGAGGAGGAAATTTCCTGAAGGGTAGCTCAAGCCCTTAATGTACAAAGAGAAATTCTTATGCCAGAAGCCTAAGCTATGGTTCAAGAGGAAATCCAAGAAGCCCAAGAAGCAGCTCAACAAGCTGAGTTACAAAAGGACATTAGAGAGTTCTCAATCGCTAAGTCTATTGACATTGAACACCAAGTGCAACCTCCTCTTGTCACTACTCCAAACTTTGAGATCAAGTCACATTGGATTACATTGCTTCAAAACAACCCTTTATGTGGCAAGCAAGGCGAGGATAATCAAGAACATCATCTGAGGTTTATATATTTATGCGCTATGACAAAGTAGAATGGAGTTACAGATGATGCCATTAGACTCTGTCTCTTTAAATATTCCCTTGCAGATAGAGCCATGAGTTGGTATAACTCCCTACAAAGTGACCCCGTCACAACTTGGGAATAACTTCAAAATGTTTTCTTAGAAAAGTTATACCCTCCCTCCCTCACCTATGATATTAGGGGGAGGATAACACAATTTGTTCAGGTCCCTAGAGAAACCCTCACAGAAGCATGAGAAAGATACAATGAGTTACTACGCAAATCGCCACACAATGGCATACCTAAGAATCAACTCATCAAAATCTTTTATAGGGGAGTGGATGATGATATCAAGAAGTTTTTTAGACTCCTCATTTGGAGGAAACTGCATGCACCAAAGTTATGATAACACATGGAAGGTTGTCACCCTTGGATTTGAAAATCAAGCCAACTGGGGAAGATCCATAGGCAAAGGAGTGTTGAAGGTAGCAATGGAAGAAATTAGTCTTGAGTACAAGTATATCACTGAGTCTCTAAAGCCACTAGTTTCCAAGCAAGAAAACCTAAAATCATCTTTCAACACCTATGAAAGGAGGCACTCGCCCCCTCGACAACAAGAAGAAGTCAAGTTAGTTTCGCCATTTTGTGAAGCATGTAAAGACACTGATTATTCTACACTATCATGTAATATTCTCAATGATGCCATTCTGGGAAATGTGTGTGCGCTAGGAGGAATGATCAGATGGAGAACATGAATGCCATCCACACTATCCCTGGTCAAGGGTATTATATTCCAAATCAAAATTGGAACCATCTATGTTTTTAGTATGGAAATCCTTCGAGAGAGGAAAACTCACAACAAATTGGTTCAGATAATCAACAACGAGGCCTGCCAGGATTACAGTATAATCAACAACAAAATTTTAGGAATCAAGGGAACTTCAGGGGTAACTTTTATAATGGAAATTACAACGAGTATCAAAAAACCTCTCAGTTCCACAACCTCAACCTAGTCCCACATCAACAACTACAACAAGGACAAAAAGTCCATCCCATCTCTTCTGATGACAAACTGGCAGCCATCGAGATGATGTTACAGTTACAACAAACTATGATATCAAATTAGCAATCCCATCAGAAGGATATTGAATCCCAACTATCTCAACTTTCAGCTAGCCTAAAGCCACCTACTGGAGCTTTTGCTTTCAAACTAGAGAAAAATCCTAAAGATCCCGAGCAACTGAAAGTTGTTTCCACTCGATCTAGAAAAGACTATTCTGATCCTCTTATCAAGACACATGTGGTAGTTACATACGAGGATGACTTGGTGATTGTCCAAGACACTGAATTACCTAAATCTCAACTGAAAGAACCGTTGACCACTGATAAAGAAGACAAAGCAAGTTCTAAGAAACCTATCATTCCTGAAGCAGAAGATATGCATGAGACACTTATACCAGTATACAAGACTCATCCTCCTTTCCAAGCTCGACTAAAGTAGACAAGGCTTGACAGTCTATTCATGAAGTTCAAGGACGAAATGAAGAAGCTCCATGTTATGACCCGTTTTAAAGCCTATTGGTAAGCAGTATTATTTGAGACTAATTAAAGTTATTTGAGTTAATTTATGTGCTCATGAGGTAGTTAGTGAATCATTAACTTAATTTAGTCGAATCAAGCACATAAGATCAATTGGTGCATGATTAAGATGATTAATTTGAGTAAAGTAATAATTGGATGCAATTGGAATGTTGAATCAGTAAAACAATGTGATTAGCATGTTTTCATGGGTTTGTAGTGGGCCTCATTCTTGAAGTTTTGCAAAAGAAATCATTTGAATCGGATATTCGAGGCAAAAGATATGAGAATTTCAAGTTTTAGGGTTGGAAATGTAATTTTTCCAAATTATTAACCCATTTATGTGGTTCGGCAACCTGTTGTCTATCTTCTTCCTGTTAATACCATCCCGATATAACAGGGTGAGCGTCTATTGACCCAAGCAGCTCAAGTTGATCTATATGATCGACCACACACATACATAATAATGCTATGTTACTGTTAAGGACCAAACCCTAGAATGATTAGAGTTGTAGTAATTCAAGGGATATCACTAGTGATTTAACCTGGAATACTAGTATCTCTGTAAAATAAGACCTTGAGATTTGATCTATGTAAAATAAGCGGGTAGTGATAGTAATCTAGGGTTTTAAGGTAGCTAATCTGAGCGGTACATGAACAACATGAAATGACTTAGAGAAAAGAGTAAAACATAAACCTAAAATGTAACTATAAGAAAGTAGCATAGAAATCGGAGTATTACCCGATATATGATTTAAAGATAGCAGATGTAGTTCATGTTTTTAAGACATGGCGTCACTATCTTTATGATGTGACAATAGATTACCACCATGGTAAAGAGAATGTGGTGAATGATGCTTTCAGCAGAAAGTCAAGTTCAACAGCTAATGCATTCTCTATGACAGCTTTCAATAGAGACCTGTTAGTAGAAATGTGAAAGTTAAACTTAGACTTAGAGGTGACAAAGTAGAGTGGTTTGATTGCACAGATGAAAGTCAAGCCTATCTTTTATGATTAGATTAAGGAACTAGAGTAGGGTGTTGCCATATGACTAGTGAATGAGATAACCCTAAGAGTAGGGTGTTGGCATGTGATGAATGAATAAGGCAAATGAAACCCTAAGGATAGGGTGTACGATGAATCAAGTATTTTGATATCAATTTTCATTATGAGATGTGATGATGTTTAACAGTTAAATTGCATGATTTTATTTTAGTACCAAATTGACATGCATTTCGTTTATTTAAGAATTTTAGTTTGTATGCATGTATAGTATGATAATTTCTCAGTAATTACCATAAATTGAGATATTGTTATAACAGTTCTACAAAGACAATGTTTTGTGGTTTGATCTGGAATTAGATCAGATGTGTCCTATGTTGAGGGACCAATACAAATAGCTGATCTGAGGATCAAGAAACTTAAGAATCGTGAGATTCCTTAAAGAAGGTTTTGTGGATAAACTACAACCTAGAAGGAGCCACATGGGAAGTTTTGGGGTTAGATGTGCGTAACAAGTTTCCTTTTCTCTTTTAGGAATTTTGGGACGAAATTCTTATAAGGGAGGGAGATTGTTATGACCCGTTTTAAAGCCTATTGGTAAGCAGTATGATTTGAGCCTAATTAAAGTTATTTGAGTTAATTTATGTGCTCATGAGGTAGTTAGTGAATCATTAACTTGATTTAGTCGAATCAAGCACATAAGATCAATTGGTGCATCATTAAGATGATTAATTTGAGTAAAGTAATAATTGGATGCAATTGGAATGTTGAATCAGTAAAACAATGTGATTAGCATTTTTTCATGCCTTGGGTTTGTAGTGGGCCTCATTCTTGAAGTTTCGCAAAAGAAATCATTTGAATCGGATATTCGAGGCAAAAGATACGAGAATTTCAAGTTTTAGGGTTGGAAATGTAATGTTTCCAAATTATTAACCCATTTATGTGGGTCGGCAACCTGTTGTCTATCTTCTTCCTGTTAATACCATCCCGATATAACAGGGTGAGCGGCACACACCCAGCAGCCATCGACCGACCAGGCAAAGAAGAATCGAGGCAATTTCGGGGCGATCTCTGCCCTTGGCTTCGTCCAGTGATAGCCTAGCCTCCGTTCTTCTTCTCCTACCTTACTCCCTTCCTCCACACCTTGGCTAGCGCTACTTGCAGCTTGGCAAGAGGCATCTACGGCAGCCTTAGCTGTGTTTTACAACAGCAATTGGGTGTCGTTTTGGGCACCTAGCAGCCAAGAAGCTTCCCTTGAGCTCGGCTATGAGGCTAGGATCCAAATCCATAGCCAATTGTTGTGATTAGGAACTTAGCTAGCAAGGGCAGCGCTAGACTAGTGAGAGGAGCAGCACCTGCAGTAACGGCCATGGCGTCCTTTTGGCGTGGGAAGCAGCACGATTCGACGCCATCGACCTCGGCTTGGAGTTCTAAGTTCGAAATAGCAGCCCTAGCTCACGAGCAGCTGTTCTATTGAGATCCTAGCTACTTCATCGCCAACCTGTGGTGAGCGTGAAGCAGCTTGCCGTGAACAGCAACAGTAAAAACCAAATCAAAGGAAGAAGACAACCCAATTTCGCCCGGAATCAGGCCGTGGACGCATCTCCGGACGAATCTGGACAGTCCAAATCGCTGTGAGTGGGGTTTCATTTATTTATCATTAATAAACTCAGGCGTTTGAATATTTGTTGTTTTGTGCGCGAATTACGCTGATAACAGGCGTTATCAGGCGTCAGGAAGCGTTTGGCGTCGCCCGACTTTTTATTTCATAAAATGCTTCTAGACGTTGTTATATGATTTAGTTTAGCATCTGATCAGTGTGGATTGAATCAGTGAATTTATATGGTTCATTGGAACTTGAAATACATAATATGATTGATGAAAATAATAGAGTTTCCTGTATTATAACTGCAATGTATACGTTGAGCATAAAATGGATGTGTAGCATCGTAACTGGATAAGTTGATACTGAGTCATGTTTATAGATGACAGATGATATATATATGAGTTTTTAAGAGATGTTCAGAATGTGAAATAAGTATGAAATGTGATATTCCTGTTTAAATGGTTATATGTTGAATCAGTTAATAGCCTTAGGTGCCCTAACACCATAGAACCCCTTTGACAGGTCTGCTTCTTAGGGGTGAAACTCGTGTCCAACATCAACGCGTGCGATGTCACGGTGGCACGAGGATGGAAAGACAGTGTTCAACAACAACGCGTGCGATGTCACGGTGGCACTGGAGTAAATAGGGGTTATTCAACAACAACGTGTGCGATGTCACGGTGGTAACCCAGACCTCCTGAGCCTGTGTACTCAGGTTAGAGGAGGAGTTCAGAGAACTCGATGTAGTGCAGTGAGGCCGATGAGCCTGGGGTCCTGTGGTAGAGCAGGGCTGGCGTCAGACATAGCATTTCCCGGGTGTGTCGCTAAGTCTTGTACGGTGGGATCGTAGTTTGCTACGGATCTTTATATGCAGAGTACACTGCATATGATTAGGGCATAATAAAAATAAATATGAATCACATAGGATCGCAGTAAATTTAATATGTTAAGAGATTTAAACTTCAATGCCAATTCTCTATAATTGTTTATTGGTTTAAATTATTTGTTGTTGCATAGAAATGCGATTATATTCTGTAATCTGCTATGTCATTTGAACTGCCCTGCTTGTATTGTATTTATGTTTTATTTAGATTTTATAAACCTGATGAGTTGTTTAGTGATAGCTAAATGAAATGCAATTCACTGAGCGAGTAGGCTCATACCTCTACTCAAAACATTTTCAGGTCATCAACATCACAGGAATCTGGAGGATCCTTTCACCCTAACGCTCAGTCTGTAGAAGGTTTATGTAGTTAGTAGTTAGAGGTCTCTTAGTCCTTTCCCCTCGATCTTTGGGACAAGGTGTGGGTGAGAGAGAATGTGTATAAAGATGTAAATTAACTGTTATGCTTTATTTTATGTCGAACAATGTAATATGTTGTAGACTTTCTGTATATTGCTAGTCAGTTTAATAAAAATGCTTCCGCAGTTTGTTTAGTTTTAGTTTACAGCATAAATCAGGTTAACTTTTAATGTCTTTAAAATGTTTTAAAAGCTTTGAGTGGTTTGGCTTGTGTGTAATCCCTCTATCGCGCCTTAATCTCGTGATTTGTGGGTAATGCGAGATTGGGGTGTGACACTCCATGTTGATATACCCTATCTAGATGCACTGGATGAGATACCAACCTGGACGAAGTACTTAAAATCTTTCCTCACAAGGAAGTATATAACTAAATAATACAAGACAATATCAACAACTGCCCTTGATATTATTCAAAGCAAAATTCCCAAGAAGCAAAAAGATCCATGATCTTTTGGGATTTCATGCCATATCAACGACTCCACATGTAAGAAGGGACTAGACGACCTTAGTGCTAGCATCTCTATCATGCCACTTAGCCTTTGTAAGAGGCTAGGGTTTGCATAAATTCTCCCAACTGGCATGACCATATAGCTTGTAGACAATTCTATGACTCTCTCTTTGGGAATCATTGAGGATGTTCCAGTAAAGGAAGGCAAAGATATTTTGTTCCATGTGACTTTGTAATCATGGATATAAAAGAGGAACCTTGCTCCTATGATTGGGAAAAGAAATACTTGAATTTTGATTTTTTGAAAGTATGCACAGACCAAGCATGCAATAAGAAGTCTATTTGATTGATTGCATTGAGAAAATGTCACTCCTCACGCAAGAGAATCGTGAATCAGACGATCCTTTAGAAGTGGCTATAGAAAACCCATATGCTAATGACTCCATCGACGAATAAGTAAATAATTGTGTTCTTCACCTTAACGCTACAGAAGATGATCCTGAAGCTAAATTTGAGGAACTCAAAGTGGTTCATGTAACTGACGAGCTATGTGAGAAACCAAAGGCCCCCACAATGAAGCCCCTACTTGAGGGACTGAAGTACGTGTTTCTGAATGATCTCAATGTCTGCCCAATTTTCATAAATTTTGACCTAACATCTAAACAAGAAGATGAACTCCTAACAGAATTAAGGGAAAACAAAGGCCCTTGGCTACAAAATGAGTGACCTCACCTAGGTCAATCCAGAGCTTTGCATTCACATAATCCCCAAGTTGGAAGACAACAAGCTGACTATCAAACATCAACAAAGCTAAATCCAAATATCAAAGAAGTAGTCTTCCTTGAAGTCATTAAATTTCTCACTACGGGAATCATCTATCACATATCATACTTGTCGTGGGTAATTCATATATATGTTGGCCCAAAGCAAGGTGGAACTACTATGATATGGAATAAAAATAACAAACTCATCCCCTATCAAACACTCAGTGGGTGGAGGATTTGTATCGATTACATGATATTAAACAAGGCCACACGTAAGGATCATTTCCTAATGCTTTTCCTAGACCAAGTTTTAGAGAGATTGGCTAACTAGGAATATTTTTGCTATCTTGAAGGTTACTCTAGATTCTATCAAATTCCCATACATCTAGACAACCAAGAGAAGACAACATTCACTTTCCCCTTTGGAACATATGCCTTTAGAAGGATGCCTTTCGGGCTTTGCAATGCGCCAACCACATTCCAACGTTGCATGGCAGCCATATTCGCTGGACTCACTGAAACTATTTTGGAAGTTTTCATTGATGATTTCTCTGTATTTGGGGATTCATAAAACTCATGCCTGAAGCACCTCTCCCTTGTCCTCAAAAGATGTGAAGAAGCACATCTAATGCTAAATTGGGAGAAATGTCATTTCATGGTAAAAGAAGGCATTGTCCTTGACCATAGGGTCAACAATCGAGGGATCAAAGTAGATAAGGAAAAGATCGAAGTGATTTCTAAAATCGGTCTCCCAACTAATGCCAGTGAGGTCCATGCATTTCTTGGTCATGCAGGCTTTTATAGAAGGTTTATAAAGGATTTTCCAAGATAACCAAGCTTTTGATGAAATTATTACTAAAGGACGTTGATTTCCACTTTGATGAAGAATGCATAAAGAGTTTCAATAATCTTAAGCTTGCGCTTACATCAACCCCTATCATAAGTGTTCTAGATTGGGAGTACCCATTTGAAATATTGTGTGACGCCAGTGATTATGCAGTCAGCGTTGTTTTGGGCCAATATATAGAAAAGAAACATTATATCATCTACTATGCGTCTAAGACCCTTGATGAAGCTCAAAGGAACTATGAAACTACTGAGAAGGAACTTTTACTGGTAGTGTATGCCTTTAACAAGTTCAAATCCTACCTTTTATCGGTTCCAAGGTGATTGTCTACATAGATCATGTTGCAATTTGTTACCTACTAGCAAAGAAAGATGCAAAACCCAATCGAATAATATGGATTCTCCTCTTAGAAGAATTTGATCTTGAGATAAGAGATACAAAAGGAACGACGAATGTTGTGGCAGACCACTTGAGTCGTATCCAGACCCTGGACACTGAAAAGATCCCAATTAATGACACTCTTCCAGACGACCAACTCATGAAAGCTTTAGAAGCTATCCCTTGGTACGTGGACTACGTTAACTACCTTGCGGACGGTGTCATGCACCCAGAATGCACCAGAATTGCACTAAAGAAATTCATGCACGATGTGAATCAATATCAATGATATGAGCCATACCTCTTCATCCTCTATGTTGATGGTCTTTACAAACGATGTATTGTTGAGGAAGAAACTTAGCTTCTTCTAGAGTAATGCCACTCAGGCCCTGTTGGAGGGCATATGAGTTCCAAGAAGACTGCTTTGAAAGTTCTACAATGTGGCTTCTTTTGGCCAACCATATCCAAGGATGCCCATAATGTTGTCTTGTCTTGTGACAAATGATAGAGGGTGAGTAACATAACAAAAAGAGATGAGATGCCCCTTAAGATCTGGTAGGAAGTTGAGATTTTTGACGTTTGGGGACTGGACTACATGGGCCCATTCCCATCCTTGTATGGATTTTGCTACATTCTAGTTGTGGTAGATTATGTCTCTAAATGGGTGGAGGCTATACCAACCGTCACTAGTGATTCAAAACCTATCATCAAAATGTTTAATGATATTATTTTCCCCCATTTTGGAGTTCCACGCACTGTGATATCTGACGGGGGTTCTCATTTTCTGGAAAGCAGTTTCAAGGCTCTATTGAGAAAATATGGTCTAAAGCACAAGGTAGCTTCCCCCTACCATCCGCAAATGGGTGAATAGGTAGAGGTGTCAAAGCATCAACTCAAACCCATACTGGAAAAGATAGTAGGCCGCAACCTAAAGGATTGGTCAAGAAAAATCACTGACACCTTGTGGGCCTACAAAACATATTTCAAGACTCCTCTTGGAACAAAACCCTTCAGATTAACCTATGGAAAATCATGTAACCTGCCTGTAGAACTTGAACACAAAGCTTGGTGGGCAATAAAAATATTAAATTTTAACATGAAGAAACCTAGCCAATTCAGGATTCTACAAATTCAGTCTGAGCATTAGCTGCTGAACGAGTCAAGGCCAACGTGGGCCCGTGGCAACGCGACATGTCAGTGGCCCACCACTCCCTAGTCTCCCTATCGCATTCCCTATCTTCCCTCACAGAGGGTGCATGCACCTGCATCCAAAGGATGAAGATCCAGCAGCTGCCATTGCACACATAATGTCAAGGTAATATGCGCCAATCCCTATAGTTCTCATGTAAAGCTTTAAAAATACGAAACTTCCTAACCTTTTGACCAAATATAGAATATATATATATATATCATTTTTATCCTCTCGAGAAGACCTATACAATGGACTAAATTTCAGACCCTAGTTCTTCTGTTTACTCCCATGTTTCTCCTAAAATGTGTAATCATTGATCTTTTGAATGAAATAAATGCACGACTATGTGCAATATTGAAGGTTTGACACACCTCTAATATTTCTATCCACCACATCAGTAATTTGCATACATGTTGAGTATATTATAATCCTAATCACCCTTCTTGCTCAATGATGAACTCTAATGTACTCATGTGACATATTTTGGATGTAAATGAGGAGCTTTTCCCTAGATTTCTAATCATGTTCCTTCATATGGAGAAATCATTATTCAACCTCAGAGATAAGTTATCTATGCCCCTTCTTGACTGTAATAGTATCCCTAAGTGCCCTTTTTGTTATGTTTACTCGTATGGCTCTAAAGGCATGGTAATACCCTTTTTTGAGAATGCATGTTAAACTCTTGCTTCAAGTGTTTTGTTTGACCTATCATGTGCATGCAACTCATTTATATCTTTTAAATCAGTAACATTTTGATGTGCTGTGAATTTAATGACTATGGTCCACCATCTTCTCTATTATTATGTTTGAAATCCTATTTTGCCTAATGTGGCCTTGGTACCTTGAATTGTGGTTCTTGCACCTTAATGCTTATGAGGATCCTTCTCCCTTGTCTTCCTCTCTCAAACCAAGGAATAGTCAATCCCTTGTGATATATTGGTTGTGTATGTCTTAGTCAAGGTACATATTGAATCGTTGATGGCATAAGTAAACCATTTTGATGAGAGCATGTATGCTTGAGATGTTGGTACCAATGTTGGTTTATAATGCCTCGACCCTAGGGGGGCATCCCCCTATATTTGAATGTGCTCATTATATCACTAATATCCTAATCTATACTCTCTCTTTTTTGGATCCCTTATTTTGATGATGATGAACCTTGATTGCCCTATTATGAGTATTTTGACCCAAAAATGTCCATACATGACATGGACCTTGAAATGACTATATCAAATGCATGAAAACTCATAATGACTCAATGCTTTAACCACTCCTTTGTGATGACATCTAGATCAATAAGAGATCATCAAATCCACTATTAACCGACTATGAATCTAACTTGGCCAAAACCCTAAAATGAAGATAGTTAGGGTTAACGATGAGTATCTAAAGCATGTATGTAATCTTATACTTAACCAGGTGTTGCTTGAGATCTAGATGGTCAAGGATAGGTTATGAAATCTCTAAAATCTGGTACGGGCTTTAAAAATTATATGATTATGGCTTTCTTTCTTAAATGTGATACATATGTATGCTTGTTTACTTGTTCAAATATTTCTATGTTGTACTCTAGTATTGTACTTGTTGTTTATATCATACATGTTTTATAACTTGCAAACATTATATAGAAATTTTTGGGTTTTAGGGGAGCCATAGATGGAAGTAGAAACAAAAAAATTTCACCCCAAACCCAGAACCCAAAGAGATCTCGTCAACATCTATACAATTCGAAGGATGGTTTGTAGAGGCGTACCTTATCCTGAGGCTTGCTCGACGACGTTACCTCATGGCTAGCGCGGTCTTCACCTCCAGTCTTGGATGATGACTGTGCAACTCCTAGTCTCACCCAGACTGACGGCTCCTAGTTGCACCCGGATTGATGGATTGACATCTATCCTCCGAGCGATAGAAATCTCCCGCCTCTGTAATAGTCCACACAGACAACCAGGAACTCCAGTCGTCCTGTCTTATAGGACACTGGAAGGAGTCATCCCCTTCTATCGGTGTACTAGTAACCGACGTGCTCTCTCATCACTAGTTGTCATCTTGCAGTTGTCTTTCCCTCGATGTGCCTCCCTAGTCGAGTAGCACTTACTTGGGCTCTCTCGGTTACCACAACCAGAGAGGACAACTTTGCAGAGCAACTGATGTTCTGAGTTGTTCTATCTGAGAAGCCCCTAGTACCCCTCTATATATAGGAGGGGTCAGGGTCAGGGTTCTCACCTCGGGCAATGCGGGACTAAAGTGGGAGTAGAAGGGTCCAAAATTTCCATGAATTGATACACTGCGGTAGGTGAACCAGTCGTTTCACAAATGAACTGATCGTTTGGGGACTGAACCAATTGGTTCATCTCATGAACTGGTTGTTTGGGGAGCTGAACCAATCAGTTCATTCATGAACTGGTAATTTCACTTCCCAGGGTAGTTCCCAATTGACTTTCCTCTTTCCATTTCCAATTAATCCAAAGATCAATACTTGTTCCAATGGAATTGTACAAGTGAAAGGAAAACATTTTCTCACCAAACTAACCTTCCCAAACTGGCTCATTTGGTCCAACTGAACCGATCAGTTCAAAACATGAACCGGTCGTCTGGCTTGACCTTGATTCGATCGGTTCAACAGTTTGAACTGGTCGGTTGGCAGTCCAGGTTATGCAGAATTCGGTCAATGCAGTTCTCAATCAATCTGACACCCAAATCAGTTAGTCCAACATTTGAACTTGGTGATTCTAAGTCAACTCAATTGATTGAATGTTTAATTGAGCTACTAAATACATTTAGTAAACAATCTAAACATCATTCATGGATAAACTCCTCTTCTAGGTTAAATCCTATTGTGTGATACAGGCCCATTTCACGTTGATAGTGAAAGTACATAACACTTACGACTTTGCAAGCAAAGAGCGGTGCCTAGTCGCACATTAGTGCTACCCAAGTGAAAAGGAAAGTTGAAGAACAACTTTCAATCCTACAATCCATGACTGGTGTTACAGTGAATGTATAATTCCTTTGTCACTGATATCCCAAATGAACTCAAGGAATGGAATAGTCATCCTTTCAACATTCATTCACTTCCTCGATCTCAGAGCAGACTGGATGAGATATGTGTGACGTCAATATCACATATTGATTCACACATGCATGCGCATGCCTTTCTCAGTCCTACTCATCAAGTGGCCATGTACATCAAACTCCCTCAGGAAGGACAAATCCCATATTTATCACTCACCCCTCAAAAGCCCCATGTGATAAAGTCACCCAATCATCACCTTTATAACAATCTATATTTTAGGACTGTGTTTGATAATGTCAAAGTGTACCCAATGACATGTGTTGAGTGTTGTGATTTCAGGTCAAATAATCACACTCACCACCATCACTGTAAGAGTTCACTGTGACTACCATGTCATGGTTCCATGTGTCACACTCACGGTGGGTCTGACCGATACACTTGGTCTCTAACAAGTACCTATGTGCTTGGTTTGATATCACTATATCATGGCTAATGAGATTCTATCATCAACCAACACACAATCTAGTATTGTGTGTCATTGTTGTCTATCAACCCTCCACAATGACATCCTACTAGGGACATAACAAGAATTTACAAACTCTTAACATCCATATGATCTCATCATTTAGGTCCTTAACCTAAAAGCATATGTCATTGAGTAATGTCATTCTCTAGACATTCAATCTATTTTGTCATTATCTCATAACTGACTGAACCAGAATGAATTGGAAGCTTGCCTTTGATATTTATCAAATCAATCTTAATGTATCCCACCAATCAACCCATGATTGGCTCTCAGGGCATACATACCAACCGACTCCCATTTGCACTGTGAGCCAATCACCCTTGAATCATATTCTAAGTGATCTCCAAACATGTCCCACATGTTACTGTGTTATAGTGTTAACGCAGTGAGTTATGGAAACTCTTTGCCTAAGTTGGTATTATAGCATGTCTCACATCTCTTTGCTGTATGTCTTATGTATGAGATGGAATTGTCGTAATATGCGATCCAATATTCCTTTGCTAACCTTTAGCCTCGTTGCATGACCAAGCACTCCTTACCCGTCATCAATGACCAAAATATCTATAATTTCATCGTTATGAACTCCCAGATCCATATAGTATCCACTGTTGCTCTCTAACACACGGATACTCATCATTTCCCTTTTAAAATGGCTTTATTGGAACATTTCCATTTTTTAACACACATTCACTTTTATATATATCCCATATATATTTTGCGATAAATTTTCTATCTTTTTTTGGAAGTTCAAATCAGTGTAACTCTTTATAGTGAACCCTTCCTTATTTCCTTAGAACTAGTACTTCTCATGTAATTGTCAAGTTCTCATGGTATTCAAGTAACCCTTAGTGGAACTAGACGGACATCCACTCGTCATGTCCCACATACGAGTTATCAAGATGAGCATATCATATTGTCATGTCCTACATACAAGATGATAAATCCATTTAATTCTTTCTATGTCCATACATGCAAGATAACAGGCTGATTACATCCATTTAAGATCCATATCTATTCTTTGTGTTCCCATTCATCATGAGAATTGGGACACTTCGTTATGGGATACTAACTCCATGTAACATGGACAAGTTTTCTCCCACTAAATTTGTGCACACTGAACCCTTCAGTACAGATTGCCAATGTATGCTCTCTCTTTTCCAGGTCAATAGCTTTTCGAGAACTATCTCTATAGGTCTCTATTCCTATCATATATGAAATGTCTATATCTTCCCTAAAGATAATTTCAATAAAGGATTCCATTCTAGAACATCTCGTTCCTCACCAACATGTGCAATGTATATATGCTCCCACTAAATCACAGATCCCTTCTTTATCTTTCTCATATCAGTCAAACCCTTTGACTATATTATCAAAGTAAAGATCCTATCTCTGAGTTGCTTGTACTCAATCAATCACATTGATTAGTTGATTGTAACTTAGAGACTTCATTTGCATTAATGGATTCATAAACCTTATAGGTTGTGTCACGTACACATCCTTGTCTTATTCCTCATAGGAATGCAATTTTAGTATCCATATGCCAAATGTCCTAGTCATTAAGTTGCAATCAACAAGCATGATCCTTCTCAAAATGTCATCCATGTGTCTTAACGCTTAAGACTCATTTGCACTTATGGATTTCATCCCAATGGGTGCTACCACTAAGTTCATACCTTATGGTTCACATGGAAGTTATTTAGGATCTTATGGTCATAAACCATAACTCGAAATCTGGTTCCTGAATATCATCTACATTTTTGAATCATCATATGACCAACTCATCATATAGATATTTGAGGTGTATCTATTAAGGAATTTGAGAACTCACAACACTTTGTGATTATTAATATCCTTTATTAGTGTAAGGTATTCTTTATTTAAGAAGAATTTAATTATTTGATAATCATCCTCTAACTCCTAGAGTATGAATCCTTTGATTTAGACATCACTATGCCTTAATCACGAGTTCTCTGTGATACACTATCATAATCACTCATAAGGTTCTCAAACATTTTTTTTAAGTATCTCATTCATTGATCACATCAAGAATTATTACTCTTACCAAATTTGTACTTCATTTATGATATTCATGATCACTTCAAGATATTCATATTCATATTTCTCTTAAACACCATTTGAAGTATTAACATTTGCTCCAATAGGTATGTAAATACATCATGTGTATTATACCTAATAGGATAGTCGTTCTCCCACTACATCTAGTGAAGATTGAATTGTCATCATGTCCACGATATTCATGTCTCTTAATGGTTCACAACCAAAAGAGTCTAGCTTTATTCATCAATATGGAACTAGAAATGAATTTCTCACAATAATGCTAATTCGTTGTTTGAGTTATCAATAACTTTTAGGTATCATTTTATCTTATGCATACCAAGTACCACAAGATAAACAAGGCATTGCCATAAAAGATCACATCTTTAAAAATTGAAACATCAACTTTATCAATAGCCATCCTTGTCACACAAGATGCAAAAATAAAGTGTTCCTATTTATTGGCAAATATGAAATAGTAGTTCATAACTCTATTACATGCCTTCAAGGCTGAAAATAAACTAAAGTACTCCTATCTATGGTGGCAGCACTTGCCCCATTTATTGAGTGCTTATCACTTTACATCTTGATATCATATACCTCAAAAGTGTTACAAGTTTATTTCATGTTACCTTCAGGTGGAGACGTCTATCCCCTCGTTCTTCTTCTTTTGTTATTCCAGATAGAGAGGACAATTCCTTATCTAATGTCCTGGCTTTTGACAATGGTGGTAATTGTCTCCCTTGGTCACACCTCCCTTGGCCTTGAGAGCTGAAGATGACTTGGGCTGCTGGGTAGCATCAAAACCCTTCTTAGCTTTGCGCTTTCCCTTACCCTTGGACCTGCCTTTCTTTCTATTGATCAACATCACAGACTTAGGATTGTCCTTCTTCATATGTGCCTCATCTATTCTCAACATGCCCAACAACTCTATCAATGACCTATAAAAGTTGTTCATGTTGTAGATCATCACAAACTGACTGTAGGATTCTGGCAACGATTGCAGTATCACGTAAGTAGTCAACTCTTGGCTCGGGGGAAATCCCAATCTCATCAAGTTCTCCACATACCCAATCATCTTGAGCGTGTGAGGACCAACTGGATCTCCTTCTATCATGACGCACGTAAATAGTGCCCTGGAGACATCATATCTCTCTTGTCGTGCTTGGTCTTCATACATGTTCTTGAGATGCAGAATCATCTCAATGACGTCCATGTTTTCATGTTGTCTCTTCAACTCATGGTTCATAGAGCACAACATCAAGCACTTCACATCAATGGCATCTTCAGAATGCTTCTTAAAAGCATCCCTTTCTTCCTTTGGTGCGGTAGGAGCAGGTTCCTTTGGAGGTGAAGTATCCAGGACATAGAGCTTTTTCTCTTGAGTGAGAACAATTCTCAATGTCCTAAACCAGTCGTGGAAGTTAGTCCCATTCAACTTTTCCTTCTCAAGGACCGATCACAATGAGAAGTGATTGTTGTTTCTGGCCATTTGTTCTACAAAAGGAAATATATGCAATTTAGTCCAAAAATTCATTTTTTACTTTATTTGATTGATTTGAAAAATTTGACGATATAATTAGGACTTTAATTAATTATCGCTCCCACTATTTCTGTTCAAATAGATAGCCCTCACCACTAATTCAGACGATTGTAGCGTACAACCTTCTAGTGGGTTAAGATCCTGAAATCCTCGCAGTCATGGACTAGCTAGGGCTGTCACCCACAACTTAGATCTTCCATGTAGGCAACTCTTGCCAATTGCATCATATGAAACTCTTGAAAGATGTCATGCGCAACTCCTTGCCATGATCACCTCCATGCCTCAAGGTGCTAGATCCTATCTAGGTGACCTTGTTAAGTCCGACCCATAGCCAACATGATGAATATGCACCCTACTAGGGCAAACCCACATATCCATCCTTCACGCGTCCACGAGATAGATGGTGCACCATGCTAGGGCGTGCCCACACTTGGTCGATCAATCTTTTCACATATGTCACATTTAGAAGGCATCTAAAACTTAATATTTATTGAGGGATTTTGTTTTTGTAGGTACATATACATATCCAATCACCACAATATATAGTATGTATCATATACATGTTATATCCCACAGAAAACATGTGAAACAATAAAAAGCGATGATTATGACCATCCTAATGTGATTCCTCGAGCCAAGAGGAATCACAGTCATCTAGGTCCACATCACATGCAACCGGTACAAGATGAACTATGCGCTTTTCCATTCTGGGTTTGATCAACTCATCTCCATGATTGATCAGCTCGCCATCGGGCCGGTCCGTTGGGTGCCACCAGCCGATCGACTGGCGCCTCCAGCCAATCGGTTCACTGGTCATCGTGGATCTCTTCAAGTCACCACCCACTCGTATTGCTCTAGGAATCGGCCGCCTTGGTCCACCAGCTGATTGTCTCACACCTGAGATGGTCGTCTTGATCCTCTAGGTGTCCGCTATTTTTTGACATAACAGGAAATAAACTAATCCTATTTACAATTGCATTGGAAAACCCCGAGTTACATTCGGGGGGAGCAAAGGTAGGAAAGAAATCTCGAGTTACATCAAGAATAGGAGGTAGGGATTCGGTGAACAGACTGAGATGCACACAACAACAATCAACCACACACAAATTTAGGGTTTAAGGCCATAATCACGCTACAATCACGACATAAACCATTTAAGGGCGACGCGTATCGAATGCATTTATATACCATATCATAAATGTATATGTAGGGATTTTGTGGATTTATATTGAACATGCATAAAGCCAATTAATTATTCACATCATCTGCAATAAATAAAAGGTGACAAACTAAAGATCGATCACATCGATTATCCTAAAGTATAAAACATTGACGTGGCTCTGATACCACTGTTGGGTTTTAGGGGAGGCAGAGATGGCAGCGGAAACAAAAATTTTTCTCCCCAAACCCAGATGCCAAAGTGATCTCGTCAACATTTATATGGTAGGAAGGAGGGTTTGTAGAGGCTTACCTTGTCCCGAGGCTTTCTCGACGACGTTACCTCGTGGCTAGCACGGTCTTCACCTCTGGTCTTGTACGACGTCTGTGCAACTCCTGGTCACACCTGGACTGATGGCTCCTGGTTGCACCCAGACTGACACATTGACAGTTGTCCTCTGAGCAGTAGAAATCTTCCACCTTTGTAATAGTCAACACGGACCACCAGGAACTCTAGTCGTCTTGTCCTACAGGACATTAGAAGGAGTCGTCCCCTTCTATTGGTGTACTAGTCACCGACGTGCTCTCCCGTCACCAGTTTTCATCCTATAGTTGTCTTTCCCTCTTTGTGCCTCCCTAGTCGGGTAGCTCTTGCTTGGGCTCTTGGCTACCACAACCAGAGAGGACAACTTTGCAGAGAAATTGATGTTCTGAGTTGTTCTATCTAAGAAGCCCCCAGTACCCCTCTATATATAGGAGGGGTTAGGGTCAGGGTTATCACCCCAAGCAATGCGGGACTAAAGTGGTAGAAGGGTCCAAAATTTCCATGAATTGATACACTGCGGTAGGTGAACTGGACATTTCACAAATGAACTGATCGGTTCATCTCATGAACTGGTCATTTAGCAAGATGAACTCATCGGTTCATTCATGAACTAGTCATTTCACTTCCCAGGGCAGTTCCCAATTGACTTTCCTCTTTCTGTTTCCAATTAATCCAAAGATCAATACTTGTCCCAATCGAATTGTACAAGTGAAAGGAATGATTTTTTCTCACCAACCTAACTTTCCCAAACTGGCTCATTTGGTCCAGCTGAACCGATCGGTTCAACAATTGAATTGGTCGTCTGGCTTGACCCCAAGCCAATCAGTTCAACAATTTGAACTGGTCAGTTGGCAGTCCAAGTTATGCAGAAATCGGTCAATGCAGTTCTCAATCAATCTGAGACCCAAATCAGTTAGTGCAACATTTGAACTTGGTGATTCTGAGTCAAGTCAATTGATTGAATGTTTAATTGACCTACTAAACACATTTAGTAAATAATCTAAACATCATTTGTGGATAAACTTCTCTTCCAGGTTAAATCCTATGTGTGTGACCCTACTGGCCCATTTCACATTGAAAGTGAAAGTCCATAACACTTATGACTTCACAAGCAAAGAGCGGTGCCTAGTCGCACATCAGTGCTACCCAAGTGAAAAGGAAAGTTGGAGAAAAACTTTCAATCCTACAATCCATGACTGGTGTTACAGTGAATGTGTAATTCCTATGTCACTGTTATCCCGAATGAACTCAAGGCATGGAATAGTCATCGTTTTAATGTTCATTCACTTCCTTGATCTCAAAGTGGACTAGATGAGATATGTGTGACATCAATATCACATATATATTCACATATGCATGCACATGCCTATCTCAGTCCTACTCATCAAGTGGCCATGGACATCAAACTCCCTCAGTAGGGACAAATCCCATATATGTCACACACCACTAAAAAGCCCCATGTGTCAAAGTCACCCAATCATCACCTTTGTAACAATCTATATTTCAGGACTGCGTTTGATGATGTCAAGGTATACTCAACGACATGTGTTGAGTGTAGTGATTTTAGGTCAAAGAATCACACTCACCACCATCACTGTGAGAGCTGACTGTGACTACCATGTCATGGTTCCATGTGTCACTCTCACGGTGGGTTTGTCCAATAAACTTGTTTTCTAACAAGTACCTATGTTCTTGGTTTGATATCACTATATATATCATGACTAATGAGATTTTGTCATCAACCAACACACAATCTAGTCTTGTGTGTCATTGTTGTCTATCAACCTTCCATAATGACATCCGACTAGGGACATAATAATAATGTACAAACTCTTAACATTTGTATGATCTCATCATTTAGGTCCTTAACCTAAAAGCATACGTCATTGAGTAATGTCATTCTCTAGACATTCAATCTGTTCTATCATTATCTCATAACTAACTGCATCAGAATGAATTGGAAGCTTGCCTTTGATATTTATCAAATCAATCTTAATGTATCCCACCAATCGTCCCATGATTGGCTCTCAGGGCATACATACAAACAAAAACTCCATTATACAAATCTACTGCACCTACCCCAAGTTTTGGGGTAAGGACATGAGGATGTGCGTTCTATTTGAGTTATCAAGATAGGGCGTATCATTGATAAAAGGGTTATCTGATCTTGATCACCCTCATATACTCTTCCAGTGAGAAGTTGTCCATAAAAGGCCTTACGAATACATGATATTGATGAATGCACAAAATGATGGTGTAATTGGAGTGAAATGACATAAAACATGGGCTCTCGTTTTGCTAAATACTTAAATTCTTTATTTCTTGTCTGTTACTTCTGCAAATCTTTTCGAATTATGAAAAGCTCATGTTAATGTATCTTTTAGCCCAGTACTCGGCACCTCATGGGCTTGACCCGCCTTGTTTCATGTATTTTTTTGGTTCAGAGATGGCTAGAAGTTGATGGGCTTGGTGATCTATGTCAGGTGTACATGTTTTTAGATCCATAGTGTACATGAGCAGACTCAAAAAATTATACCCTTGAAAATGAAATTGAAAGCTTGTAATAAACAATGTTGCTTAATAATACTTGTTGTATGTTGATATTATGAATGGTGCTTTTATCTTGTTATTTGTTAATTTACGCTAAGCATTTCACACTTCCGCATATTGTCTTTGATATTCATTTGGTTCATGGGACTGGGATTCTGATTCCGTGACAGATGATATCAGAGCATGAACAATAATTTCACCAACATTGCTCACACGAAACACAAACTAAACTCACCTTACATCTCAAATCTAGAAACTTAATGTGTTGTCCTTTGTGGACTAAGTTGACTTAGCTTCTAGGCTAGAGCCTAGGTGTTCTAGAACTTGGTGTACACTTGTGTAATCCCTACAATCCTTCTTTTCTCCTCCTTATGTCATGTGGTATGGGTTGTAGGTTCAGGAGGGTGAGAATAGGGAGTTCTTATTTCCACCCTAGACATATGTTTCAGGCATGTGCTTGGAGTTGCTGCACATGTGTGCATCATGTTCTTGCTAGTTCTCTAGGTGTCATGGTACTAGACTGCCTAATGAGTGTGGTAACTCATTTTGGTTTTAGTTTTGATCAAATGGAGCATTGTGGTTTTCATCGCTTGTTTTAACGTTGGAGAAATCCTATTTCAGGTATTAGTATATGTACATATGAAAAATGTTACCACACGCAGAAAGGCAGTGAGTGTCAATGAAACCTAAGAGAAAGAGATGTAACATCAAGTCTAGATGAGATATTTTAGATGATAGTTGTAGTCTCTAGATTTGTCTATATCCATGATAAAGGTTATGCCAGTAAGTATCCTGGATGACCTATATACATTGATGATGATGATGATGATGATGATGATGATGATGATGATGATGATGACGATGATGATGATGATGATGATGATGAGGAGGAGGAGGAGGAGGAGGAGGATGAGGAGTAGGATGATGTTTATGTGACAATAGGAGATGTTTCAAGATGATTCAAGTTACATTTGATGAAATGATATGAGTGTAACCATGAAACCCTATCTAAACTTAGCACCTTGTACGATACATATGACTTGGTTGATGTGCTAAATATAGATAATGGGTTGGCATGCTTGCTTGTTCCTAGTCTTGTATGTGTTGAGAAATGATATGTGATATATGGTTTTAGACCAACATGGGCCTCAACCTCTTTACAAAAGAGAAGGTCTAGAATGGAACATACAAAATAGGTGAGCTCTTATTATGAGTCAACCCGCCACGGGAGAAGGTCAGAGTACCTAAACACCAAATTATGTGAAATGTTAAAAATATGCATGATGAAATACATGATGACAAATCCATAGCTAGAATACTTCTAAGTATATGAGTTGAGTCACCTAGTTGTAGTCCCCTCGATAAGGTTGAACCCTAGATTTCCTATGAAAATACCTAACCCTACGGAAAGAGGTAATTGAATATATGATGTTTCTTATATAGGTGAGGGAGATGTCCCAATACCCTAAGATGATTTACATGACTTGTGATCTCCATGATGATCCTCCTACTCGGGTTAGTGGTTTGATGTAAGGGAATCTAGTGGGTGCCTTCATATGGTATGTTGGTTATAAATTCGTTATGGGTAGATGGTTGTAGTGAACAAGTCTTGTTGGATATATTTAGGTCTTAGCTTGAGTGGCATGAGCATATGGAGTTCCTTCAAAATGCATGTTAGATGACGATGAAACACTGATGTTGATGATAATGTTGTTCCTTGAAGAATGTATGATACATGAAATAATCTCACTTATGCTAAACTTAAATAGTTATGTTAAGTCACCCTCCTATGCTAGACCTTGTATGAGCCATACCATACTTGAAAGATGTAATATGGAACCATGAACATGATACAGTGATGCCTAGAGATCTTAGCTTGAATAATCAGGGTAACATAATTAATATCATATCCAAATGAAAAATGATTGACTTGATATGATGATGCTCTTGGGGTCTTAAATCGAATAATATCTTGAATGGATTGCTTAATATAAAATAAAACCTAATGAGGGATAATAAACATAATTATTGATGAACTTGGGGAAACAAAAACATGCATGAAATTTAGTATAATGATGAAATGCATGTTCATGATTATCTCATTTGAAATTCTTGACGATGAACATGCTCGCTTGAGGATTGACAACATAGATCTTGATAATCCACCTTGGTCTCATATGAAGATATGAACAAAAACCCTAATGTAGGAATACTAAGGGATGGGAAAACCCTAATTCCTTGATTATGTCGCAATGTGGTTGGACACCAAATTTATGTATATAGTGTGGATAGGTACACTCCTGATGCTGATAATTTGTGTTCATCCCATTATGGGGGATGAGTTAAAACCTATGGAATGGTAAATGGCTCATGATGAATATGAAAACGTGACTTTTGACTAAGATCTTAGACAAATTTTGAGGACAAAATTTCTTTTAAGGAGGGAAGGATGTGACAAACTAACTTTTCTCCCTCCTATATCATTCTTTATTACTCTCATGAAGTGGTATATTACTCAATTTGATGTCAATTTCATAATTCAAGGGTTGTGATATTCCAATTTGGCCACCACAATGCTTAATTTCACTGTATGTGACATTGATTTGTAATTTTTGAACCACGTACCATTTCGTAATATGCACCATCATGTAATATTAATTGAACCTTATTACTAGATTAGTTATATCAATAATCTGTGCCAAATTGTAGGACTCTCAATCATCTTTCCAATGGCACAAAAATAGCCCCAACTGGACCATCCTAGACCGAGATATGGACATTTAAATTTTGCTACTTTAATCCTTGTTTTAACACAGTTTAATTTGATTTTAAGCCTTAATGGGTCCAATTCTTGCACACGCAGCCCAGAAGCCACCACCCATGCCTTGGAAGCCCTAATGCACCTCTTTCCTTGGCTGTTGGATCAAAAGATCCAAGGATCTGATGGCTACATACCCATATTCTACCTTGGTCCATACAAGGTGTCTGCGACTGTAGCAATGCAACCAATAGGAGCCGATCCTTGATCATTTTGGGCAATTGAATCCCCCAAACTTTGTTTTGATTTTCCCTCATTCACTCGCACTCCTTTGCCCTCTCTTTCCCACCCTAGCACCCTCCCTGCAATGGTGCCTTCTCCTTTCTTCCATGGCCACCGCCATGGATAGTTAGATTAGGGCTTTGGTCCCTAAACTCCGACCGTCATCTTCGCAACCAGATGTCGACTTGTGGAGCTTCTTAGTGCATTGGTGGCACTTTTTTAGGGGCCATCAACAACTCATGTTGCGCGATCGAGGAACGTCGACAAGTCCTCTGACATGGAAAGGAAGCAAGTAACCAAGCTCATGTGGATCTCATAGGCCTTTTCATTGGCGGCTACAGCCACCGTTGGATCTCCATCCAACTATCCTTAGCGCAGGCTCCCTTCCAATCTGAGCATTAGCTACTGACCAAGTCAAGGCCAATGTGGGCTTGTGGCAATGCGACACGTCGGTGGCCCACCACTCCCTGGTCTCCCTCTAGCATGCCCTGTCTTCCCTCACATGGGGCATGCACACCTGCATCTAGAGGATGAAGATCCAACAACTACCATCGCATGCATAATGTCAAGGTAATATGCACCAATCCCTATAGTTCTCATGTAAAGCTTTAAAAATACATAACTTCCTCACCCTTTAACCAAATATAGCAAATCTATATATCATTTTGATCCTCTCAAGAAGAACAATACAATGGACTAAGTTTCATATTGTGGTTCATCCATTTACTCCCTTGTTTCTCCTAAAAGGTGTAATCATTGATCTATCAAATGAAATAAATGCATGACTATGTGTAATATTGAAGGTTTGATGCACTGCTAATATTTCTATCCACCACATCAGTAACTTGCATACATGTTGAGTATATTGATAATCCTAATCGCCCTTCTTTCTCAATGATGAACTCTAATGTACTCATGTGACATGCTTTGGAGGTAAATGAGGAACTTTTCCCTAGATTGCTAATCATGCTCCTTCATATGGAATAATGTTTAATCAACCTCAAAGATCAGTTATCTATGTCCCTTATTGACTATAATATCATCCCTAAGTGCCCTTTTTGTTATGTTTACTCATATGGCTCTAAAGGCATGGTAATACCCTTTTATGGGAAAGCATGTTATACTCCTGCTTCAAGTGTTATGTTTGACATATCTTGTGCATGAAACTCATTTATGTCTTTGAAATCAATAAAATTATGATGTGTTGTGACTTTAATGACTATGGTCCACCATCTTCTCTATTATTATGTTTGAAATCCTATTTTTCCTAATGTGTCCCTAGTACCTTTAATTGTGGTTCTTGCCCCTTAATGCTTATGTGGATCCTACTCCCTTGTCTTCCTCTCTCAAATCAAGATATTGTCTATTGCTTATGATATATTGGTTGTGTATGTCCTACTTAAGGTACATATTGAATCTTGATGGCATAAGTAAACCATTGTGATGAAAGCATGTATGTTTGAGATGTTGGTACCAATGATGGTTTATGATGCCTCGACCGTAGGGGACATCCCACTATATTTGAATGTGCTTATTATATCCCTAATTTCCTAATCTATACTCTCTCTTTTTTGGATCCCTTGTTTTGATGATGATGAACCTTGATTGCCCTATTAGGAGTCTTTTGACCCAAAAATGTGCATACCTGACATGGACATTGAAATGACCATATGAAATGCATGGAAACTCAAAATGACTCAAAGCTTGAACCACTCCTTGGTGATGACATCTAGATCAATAAGAGATCATAAAATGCACTATTAACCAACTATGAACCTAACTTGGTCAAAACCCTAAAATGAAGATAGTTAGGGTTAACGATGAGTATCTGAAGCATGTATGTAATGTTATTCTTAACTAGGTGTTGCTTGAGATCTAGATGGTCAAGGATAGGTTATGAAATAACTGAAATTAGGTACATGATTTATTAATTATCCGATTATGGATTTCTTTCTTGAATGTGATAGATATGTATGCTTATTTACTTGTTCAAATATTGCCATTTAGTACTCTATTATTGTGATCGATGTTTATCCCATACGTGTTTTATAACTTGCAAACATAATATACAAAGTCCATTATACAAACCTCCTACACCTGCCTGAAGTTTTGGGGTAAGGATATGAGGATGGATGTCCTACTTGAGTTATCAAGATTGGGCGGATTGTTGATAAAAGGGTTAGCTAATCTTGAGCACCCTCATAGACTCTTCTAGTGAGAAGTTGTCCATAAAAGGCCTTACAAATACATGATACAAATGAATGAATGAAATGATTGTATAATTGGAGTGAAATGACATAAAACATGGGCTCTCATTTTGCTAAATACTTAACTTGTTTATTTCTTGTCTGTCGCTTCTGCAAATCTTTTCAAATTATGCAAAGCTTATGTATATGTATCTTTTAGCCCTGTACTCGGCACCTTGTGTGCTTGAACCGCCTTGTTTCACATGTTTTATAGATTTAGAGATGGATAGAAGTTGATGGGATTGGTGGGCTATGCTAGGTGTACTTGTTGTTAGATCCATAGTGTACATGAGCAGACTCAACAAATTGTACTCTTGAATATGAAATTGAAAGATTGTAATAAACAATGTTGCTTTATAATACTTGTTGTATGTTGAGATTATGATTGGTGCTTTTATCTTGTTATCTATTCATGTATGCTAAGCATTTCACACTTCTACATGTTGTCTTTGATATTCATTTGGTTCATGGGACTCAGATTCTGGTTCTGTAACAGCTACAATGGTCGCGATCGTGGCATACGACCATGACCATGGCACGTCACACGACCAGCACACCGATATGACCAACACACCAACACGATCGTGACACCTCGGCATGGTCGGGCGCATCTCGACACAGTCATGTTGAGGAGTACAGTAGTTACCTCTATTGAAGTTTGTGATTGTGGAAGCTAAGTGGGTGCTCTCCAGATCAATACCTATATATAGACGAGCCCCTCATTCATGTGAGGGATCACTTCTGCTCCATCGATGCTAATAGGTTGTCGCTCTATGCCCAACCAAGGAAGATGATCTATGTCACCATAGACTGCCTCTGTGTTGTCCTTGCTACTCTTCCATCTACGTTCCATCAAGATCTATCTCCTAGCCCCAAAAGTGGTGGAATTTCAGATCTACAACACCCTCCACCATTATCCATCTACTGCTCCATCTCCGATGAGCGAGAGTGTGAGAAGAGAAGGAATAAGGAAAGAGAAGAACATCCTCATCCAGATCTACCCCACCATCATGCAGTAGACCATTTCTCCACCGAGCTGCGACCATCTTCTTTACCATGACAATGGTAGAATCTTCCCTCTCTCTTGCTCTTTTTGTTTCTATCATGAGAAGCGAGTAGTGCATTTTGCTGGAGTTTGTGGACTAGCCCCGCTTCCCGTGATTACATGTTCATCTTATAATATTCTATGGCTTGTATATAACTTTCCATTTCATTATTAATCATTTAATGCATGCTTTGTGGATTGATCACCTACCTTTCATGATATATTATATCCTTTGTTGCGAGAACATTAATACTTAGGATTTGAATATCAATTAACATGGTTGATGCCAAGACGAGAACTTCCAAAGGTATATCTCTAGAGTAGTAAGCATGTGATCTGTGGGTAACGAGACATTGAGCCCAATGAGATGCTTATGCAAATTCTATTTCCTAACGGATGGTTTGCTACTCCATTTGGATAGTTGTATCTTGCTTGGATGTGTTTTTTATGTGTTTTCATGTGTAGTGGTGGTGAAACCCGATTCCACCCCAGTGATTCACATCTCTAATCTAAACTCAGTTTTAATCCTACTCTTTTACTTCCCTTGCAATTAGTTCACCTAAACCCAAATCAACTCTTGTTCTAAATATTAGTCTTAGTTGATCTAGATTCAACTAGCAAGATTCTAACAAAAGTTGTCCCTTGGGATTCGATCCTTAACTATACTGTGATAAGACCCATCCTCTTGTGAGTGGTACTATTACACAAGGTTTTGGTAAAAACGTAGGGATTTCATCCCTAGGTGGATTTGTTGGTGCAGTAAAAGCCACGTCATCCCAATGGATCACTTCCTCTCTAACTATTACATGTGAAAGTATCTTTTGTCATGTTGAACAACAAACAAGAGTCACATGTCTCTATTGATTCAAAATTAGAAGATTCTAGATAACCATCTTTATGGAGTCTACATATGCGTTTTACATATATGTGCCATACAAAACAATGCCAAAGGTGTGTTTAGTGTGAGTTTTTTAGTTTTAGCGTTTTTGTATTTATGATAGATATGCTTATTTATAGATATAAAAAGTATAGGACATAAGACATAGGGTCACTTCCATAAAAGATCTTATTTTTAGAAATAGAACATCAACCACTCTTAATATGAGATTTGAATCCATTCTAATCCAAACAAGATAGAATAGTGATCTTTCTATCAATGGCATGCACATAATAGAAGTTTTCTAACTCAATTACAAGACCACTAAGTAGAGATAAATTATAGGTTCCAACGTTAGTGGAAGAAACTTTTGCTCCATTCACAACGCACAGTTCCACCTCACCTTTCTTAAAAGGTTTACTTCTTCTTACATCCTACATATTAGAAAATATGTGAGATTCACATCTAGTATCCAATACCCAAGATGAAGAAGTAGAAAAATTTATCCCAATTACCTATAAACTTGAAGTAGAGGTCTCTATCCCTTGATTCATCCTCCTTAGTTACTTTATGTGAAAAGGACAAATTCATATTACACTTAATGTTCTCCACATGTTGAGTGCACAAGACCTGGGCTTTAGGTTAGCCTCAAACCTTTGCTTGGATGATCATCTTCACATATTCAGATTTTCTCTTCTTCATTCGTGCTTTGGCATTTATCAACATGACAAGAAAATAAGATAACAATTTATCCAAGTTGTTCATGTAATAACACTTGATGAACTGGTAGTATGATCCAGACAATGATTGCAAAATCCTCTATGTGGCCAACTCTTGGCCTAAAGGAGATCCCAATCTCTCTATGTTTTACACATGGTCAATTGTCTTGAACACATGGCATCATACTGGATTTCCCTCTACCATTCTACACTCAAAGAGAGCCTTGCAGACATCATACCTTTTCTTCTTTGCATGATTCTGGTACATGTTTTTGAGGTGTGTTACCATCTCGAGAACATCCTAGTATTCATGCAACTTCTACAACTCACAATTCATGGAGAATAGAATGAGTCTTTTATTGTTTGTGTCAACATTGGCATGCTTCCAATAAGCATCCACTATAGCTTTAGGTGTGTTAGGAGTGGGTTCCTATGGCTCTACTGTTTCCAGGTCATACTGATTGCACTCATGAGTGAGAACGATTCTCAAATTCCTGAATCATTCGTGGAAGTTGTTCATATTCTATTTGTCCTTCATAGGGATTGAATGCAATAAGAATTTGTTATTGTTTGATAATTATTTCTACAAACAAAAATTTGCATATGTCAAAACATTTTTGATTTGATTGAAAAAATTGACAATATTAATTAGACCTTTAATTAATTATCGGTTGCACAATTTTTGTTCAAATTAATAATAATATTTACTACTTTGCAAAGTTTGTAGTGACAATATTGTATTCGGACAACATCCATACTTCATCAAGTCATGAGTCAACTATGGTTGATTGCCCAAAAGATGACTATTTAGGTGGGCAACATCTGCCATTACATCCAATTAAACTCTTGGATAGATGGTATGCATAAATCTGTCATATTTGTCTACATTGTTCTAGGCACTTTATCCCATTAAGCTCACCCAGATAAGCCAAACCTGAAATCTAGCACAATGGAATGCATCCTACTTTGGTACATATCTCCCATCACATTTCCACGAGATAGACGGTGCACCACGCTTTGGCATGCCCATGCTTGGTCGATCTGGATTTTCATGTGTGCTTCTTATGGAAAGCATCTAAGACTTAATATTTGATTGAGGTACTTTATATATATATATATATATATATATATATATATATATATATATATATATATATATATATATACATATATATATATACATATCCAATCACCACATACTTATAATATGTATCATATACATATATATCCAAAAACATAACATGCAATCACAAACATATGAGAGATGGTTATGGACACACTAGTTCTACTCTTTGGAGCCACAAAGAATTTCTATCGACTTAAAATCATACATCACATGCATCAAATTATACTGGAAAAAAATTATAATGGAAATAGGCTAGTAGGTCAAGTGGACTCTTCTAGTCAATCGATAGGACCTCCTATTGGTTGGATGGCTTCATTGATTAGTTAGTTGGCTCCTTGCTCAAGCATTTTGTTGGAATCTTCTATTCGTCTAGCTCCTCTAATCCTTCGATCCTTCTAGGGAATAATCGGGCCTCTGGTCGGATAGTTCCTCTAATCCTTCAATCCATAAATTTAATTTTCAATTGACAGACTCACCTGATCAAAATGCCTTCTCTTGCCAAAACCTAAAACTAATGTTATTCCTATCTACTTGTTACACTGTGAATACCTTGAGTTACATGCGGCTATTTCATAGGGGGTTAAGAATTAATTTCATTTTGAGAAGAACAGAGGAATTCTTAGAATTCAAATGTAATTTTTATAGTGGGAAATAAACCATCCAATCACACACAAGCATCAAAGGGGCTTTGGGATATAATGATGCATATGTCCACCACCACAATTCATTTTTACATGACGTTCATGAGTTTCATTGTATTATATGTTATATATAGAAAGGATCTATGGGATATTCCCTAGATTATGTGGTATTCAATTGTATATGCACATTAACCATTTAAATGTTGGCATCGCATGCACCAAAATAAATAATAAAATAAAATATAATCGTATCGATTAAATCCCAACACACTATAAATTGACTTGGCTTTGATAGAACTATTAGGGAATATAAAGATAGAGTAGGTAGTGGAAATAAAATATTTCTTTCCATATTTCCTAACTACAAAATCACATCAACAACGATGTGTTAGGAAAGAGGATGCAAGATGTACCTTGTCCTAGACAAGTCTAGTGACTACCCTTGTATAGAGATGTGATTCCTTCTTAAGTAGCACATGGACGAAGGTTGACGATGTCCCCCTAGTGCAGCACTTACATATGATGGTTGACAACATCCTCATAGCATAGTAGTAAAGGCTTACATGCCTCTTTGCAACACATGTAGATCATTGGGAACTCCACACTGTGCTTCTTGAGTCGACGGGAAAGTGTTGCCCCTTCATTTGTCAATATGCTAGTGTCGACTTCCTTCTCCCTTGCTATCTCTCCCTTTCATGGGTAAGATGGGTTGGGCTCTCACGTCTATGAGAGTTTAATCCTTCCACTTATGCTCTTCCTTGGGTTCATCCTAGAAAGACTTGGTCATGCCCCTTTATAGAGGAGTGACTAATCCAAGGTTTAACAAACCCTGTGGAGAGAAAGCGTCAGATCCCATGCTAGGTGGCGGCCGCTCACAACCAATCGATCCATTATCTTGTGGTCAATGCATAAAAACATTAGTTTATTACAAAAATTAATATGTGTCATTCCAGCTAATATTATTCACACTTTCCAATTCTACCTAGTTGGTCGATTGGTGATGGGGCACCAAATCTCTCAATAATAAAAAACCTAACGGAGTAACCCTTAGGTTTAACCTAAAGTTGTACCATAATTCCCCACTCCATATGAATGCAAGCCTTATTGCAGTATACTTAAGGATCAAACCAAAAGGACAACCTTTTTAAGTAGTTATACATATTCATAAGTATTAAGAGTAGCATTTATCACCGAGTAAATTGATTGATTGATTAAACTAAATTTCTTCCAGTAGTAACAATGATTAAAATAGTAAATAAATGATAATAAAATGTACCAAAGCAGGGAGTTTTGATGACCAAAGCCTACATAATTATTCTAGAAATATATAATTCCTAAATAAAAAATTTCTAAATAGAGGCTTAACTACTGCACCCTCATAGGATACATATCATTCCATGGGTTGAACTCCCTCAAAACCGACCAGTCTCAGTACCCAAGTTCCTAGTTCATCTAATTGGACTTCATAAGTATGGTCAGCATGTCTTGGTACATTAGCATATCATAACCCAATCACCTCATTATTCCTTTCTGACACTTCATAGGATAATAAGATCGTTCTAATATTCTAATCACAACTACCACGACATGCACATCCACGATTATAACATATATGCAAAGCAAGATTATCAATTTTCAAGGCAAGGAAATAAGAAAAATGATACTTTATTTGGGAAGGTATTGTTGAGTTTAGATATAATGTAGAATAAAATATGGGATGTTGGGTCTAGTTACCATTCCCCAACACAAACTTCTACTTGCTCATGGAGGGAGATAACAATGTCAAGATAGGTAGAACAATGGAAGGGGGCATGTCTCCTGGTGAAGGAAGACCAGTCTCTCCACTACGGCCGCCGCCTCCTTGCTCCTCGCTAGGGTTTTCACTTTGCAAATGTGGCTTATAAAAACAATCAGAGACCCTTTAGAATGGACAAAAAGGGTTCCCTTTTATAGATGCATTCCATACTACAGAAACCATATTGATGAATATATGTGGTCAAAGGAAGCTAATTGCATGACATGTACCCAGTCCACTAGGTGAGTTACACGGGTTACTCAATCTGGACCTCATATCTGATTCTTTGTAGGATTAGTGTGGGTTTAATTGGGGTAGGCTGGATGTAGAGAGTGTGCATTAGAATTGAAAATTTTGAGAGTCCCTAAGTAAAGAGCGGCTCCAGTCGGGTGACTGGTGGAGCCGATCGCTTGACTGGGTGATTGGAAGGTGGACACTGGACAACTTCATGTTCATGATCAATTTCATGTTCATATAATGCAACATACAATTGTTGACAATGAATCATGTTGTGATCTACTACATGGTAGAACTCCCAGGATGGTGCAATGATTTGCACTTGGGGCATCTGGTTCTTCCTCTCATAGACACTTAATTATTTTTCAAAATTATCCTACTTGAGAGAGAGAGACTTTGGTGATTTAGATATGAATTTGAGTTCTTAACAATCCTCCACCATATCCAATTTAAGATGCCTTTACTTGAATGTCTTCCTCGGTGTGTCAAATTTGTGGCAATAAGGTTGATGATCTTCATCGCATTGTCAAAACTCTGCCGCATAAAATATCCATAAGAAGAGGATTCAAGGAATTTCTTTGCCTCATCGCCGCACCTTGTTAAAAATTTGATGATCTGGTTTTTTAGAATTCCAAGATGTGGGAACTTGCACAAGAGTTCATTAAAGCATTCTTATGCTTCATATAGAGATTCTTCAGGCACCTGGTTGAATCTAGTGATTTGTCCTCTGATCAAGTACACCATTTAGAGTGGGTAAAAACTTCTCTAGAAATTAGCTTTCTAGAGCTTCCTATGTTGTGATCAGATCACCTCAAAGGACGTTGTATCATGCTCTGTCTTTATCAGTTAAAGAGTATTCGAAGAGTTGTAATCACATGGCGTCATTAGTAGCACCTGATGGCTTCATGAAAGAGGAAAGGCCAATGAATTTGAGGAGTTGTTCTCAATAGTCATCTCTAATCCTTCTTGTGAAAGAGGAATTTTGCAAAAGATTGAACCACTGGGCCTTGATCTCGATCGGATCACCTGGAGGTTGGACTAGATAAGCTAAGTTGGTGCCCTTGGGAATAGAAAATTCCATCAATTCTTTGGTGCGTTCTGCGGCTTTGGCAGCTTCTAAGCTTGTCTTTAAATCATCTTTCACCTACGTCCTAGATTCCATGGTAAGTATTTCTTGTTGGGTCGTGATGGCCGCTTCAATTTGTGCTTGGGTAGTTGCCTCCACACCTGTTGCATCTACCATGGTTTTCTTCTTGCGAAGTCTTTTGAGAGTTCTCCGGATTTCAAGATCGAACAATAATCCAGAGTCAAGACTTTAGGATCTTCACATGAGCTAGGAGTACCTAAAAAGGAACATAATGATTGTGAGTTTATGAGTAAAATTCTATAGGATTTTCATAATATCAAGAATAAAAAGAACAACCCTATTTACACTTAAACTTCTAAAAATATACAGATACCATTGTACCCAACAACGACACCAATTTTTTATGGGACTTCGAATGTCACACCAATAAAAACCCTAATAGAATAACCCTTAGGTTTATCCAAAAGTTGTGCACTAACTCCCCACTCCACTTGAATGGAAGACATATTGTAGTATACTTGAGGATCGAACCCAAAGGACAACCTTTTTAAGAAGTTAAATATTATCACTGAGAAACTTGATTGATTGATTAAATTAAATTGCATCCAGTAGCAACATTGATTAAAGAAATAGATACATGATAACAAAATGGACCAGGGCATGGGGTTTCACTCGACAATGCATGTGCAATTATTCTAGCAAGATATGACTCCTAAATAACAATTTACTAAATAGTGGATTAGCTATTTCACCCTTACGAGATTCAAATCATTGCATGAATTGAACTCCCTTGGAACCGACAATCTTGTTACCCAAGTTCCTAGTTCATCTAATTTGACTCCCTAACTATGGTCAACCAGTCTCAGCATGTTAGCAAACCATAACCCAATCACCTGACTATCCCTGGTTGACACTTCATGGGGATAACAAGATTGTTACCAAGTTCTAATCCTGATTACAACAACTTTTACATCCATGATTAGAACATATATGCAAAGAAAGATGTGAATTTGCAACGAAAAGAAATAAGCACAACGATACTTTATTTAGAAATATTATTTTTGAGTTTAGATACAAGCTAGAATAAAATTCAAGTTTTTGGGGACAGTTCCCATGCCCCAACACAGACATTTACTCACTCATGGTGAGATACAACAATGGAAAGATAGGTAGAAAAATGGAAGGGGCCATGTCACCTGGAGCAAGAAGACCAATCTCTCCACTATGGTTGTCACCTCCTTGCTCCTCGCTAGGGTTTGTGTTGTGAAAATGTGGCTTCTAAAAATGATTAGAGATCCTTTAGAATGGACAACAGGGGTTCGATTTTATATATGCATTCCTCCCTTCTATAACCCTAGTGTTGAATGTTGGTATGTATGCCCTGAGAGCCAATCATGGGATGATTGATGGGATACATTAAGATTGATTTGATAAACATCAAAGGCAAGTTTCCAATTCTTTGTGGTTCAGTCATTTGAGATAGTGATAGAACAGATTGAATGTCTAGAGAATGATAGTACTCAATGACGTATGCTTTCAGGTTGAGGACCTGAACGATGAGATCATACAGATGCTAAGAGTTTGTACATTCTTGTTATGTCCCTAGTCGGATGTCATTGTGGAAGGTAGATAGACATCAATGACACATAAGACTAGATTGTGGTGTTGGTTGATGACAGAATCTCATTAGTCATGATATAGAGATATCAAACCAAACACATAGGTACTTGTTAGAGAACAGGTGTACCGTACAAACCCACCGTGAGTTTGACACATGGAACCATGACATGGTAGTCATAGTCAGTACTCACAGTGATGGTGGTGAATGTGATTCTTTGACCTGAAATCACTACACTCAACACATGTTGTTGGGTACACTTTGACATCATCAAACGCAGTCCTGAAACATGGGTTGTTATAAAGGTGATGATTGGGTGGCTTTGACACATGGGGCTTTTGAGGGGTGAGTGATAGATATGGGATTTGTTCCTCCTGAGGGAGTTTGATATCCATGGCCACTTGATGAGTAGGATTGAGAAAGGCGTGCACACATGTGTGAATCAGTATGTGATATTGATGTCATACATATCTCTTCCAATCTATTCTGAGATAAAAAAAGTGAATGAACGTCGACAGGATGACTGTTCCATGCCTCGAGTTCATTCGGGATATCAGTGACAAAGGAACTATACATTCACTGTAACACCATTCACAGATTGTAGGATTGAAGGTTGTTCTCCAACTTTTTATTTCACTTGGGTAGCATTGATGTGTGACTAGGCACCGCTATTTGTTTGTGAAGTCATAAGTGTTATGAACTTTCACTTCCAACGTGAAAAGGACCTGCAGGGTCACACACATAGGATTTAACCTGGAAGAGGATTTTTGTCCACAAACAATGTTTAGATTGATTGCTAAAGGATTTTAGTAGTTTAATTAAATACTCAATTGATTGATAGCTCATAATCATAGTGTTCAAGGTGTTGGACAGATTGATTAGAGTATCAGATTGATTGAAACTGCAATTGACTGTTTCTGCACAATCTGCACTCACAACCGATCGGCTCATGTGATGAACCGATCGGCTGAGCTTGTTGAACCGATCGACTCAGGTTGTGAGTCGATCGACTCATGGACAGGGTGAAATGATTGCTTCAAGTGTTGAAACAATCAGTTCAACTGATGCAACCGAGCAAGTTGGGAAAGTAGGATTGGTGAGAAATTTCTTTTTGTTTCACTTGCCCAATTCAATTGGAACAACGATTGGTATTTGATACCAATTAGAAACAAAAGAAGAAAAGTCAATCGGGAACTGACCAGGACCACGAACTGACCGGTTCAGAAGTGAACCGACCATTTCATGGGTCCCAACCGATCGGTTGAGGTGTCAACTGACCGAAACAGGTCCCCAACCGATCGTTTGATAAATGAAACGATCAGTTCAAGTCACGCAGTTGTTTGTTTTTTGTGGAAAATCTCGAACCCTTCTACTCCTACTTTAGTCTCATATTGCCTGGGATAGAGAACCATGTCCCATGACCCTCCTATATATAGGGGTATTGGGGGCTTCTCAAAGAACAACTTAGTGCAACCAGTTGCTCTGTAAAGTTTTCGTTCTCTCTGGTTTTGGTAACCGAGAGAGCCCAAGCAAGTGCTACCCAATAAGGGAGGTACAACAAGGGAAAGACAACTACAGAAAGCGACTGGTGGCAGGAGAGTGTGTTGGCGACTAGTACGCCGACAGGAGGGTGCGACTCCTTCCAATTCCTTGTGGGACAAGGAGATTGGAGTTCCAGGTGGTCCGGGTGGACTACTTCAGAGGTGGGAGATCTCTACCGCTCAGAGGACAACTGTCAATCCCGACAGTCCCGATGAGACCAGGAGTCGTCAGTCCCGGTGCGACCAGGAGCTGCACAGACACCATCCAAGACCGGAGGTGAAGACCGTGCAAGCCGTGAGGTATTTTTGCCGAGCAAGCCTCAGGATAAGGTATGATTCCACAAACCATCTCTTTCCTATTGTATAGACATTGACGCATTTCCTTGTTCTGGGTTTGGGGGAGAAATTTTTGTTTCCGCTGCCTTCTCTGCCTCCCCTAAAACCCAACAATGGTATCAGAGCCATGTCAACTGCTCTATACTTTGGGATTATTGATGTGATCGATTTTGGTTTGTCGCCTTTATTGATTGCATACGATGCGAATAAAATTGGCTTTATGCATGTCCAATCCTAAATCCCAATTTACATATATGATATGTATTATTAATGCACTCGATACACGTCGCCCTTAAACGAGTTTTGTGGTGGATGTATAGCGTGGTTATGGCCAATAAACCCTATCTGTATATGGTTGTATGTGGTTGCTTGCATCTCGATCTGCGCACCGATCTTCCTTCTCCTATTCCTGATGTAACTTGAAATAATTCGAGATTTCTTTCCTATCTTTGCTCCCCCCGAATGTAACTTGGGGTTTCTCTTTTTACAATGTAAAATAGGATAGAATCTTATTTCCTGTTATGTCGAAGAACGGCGGACATCCTGATGACAGCTGAGACAATCGTTTCAAAGAGCGAACCGATCGGTTGACGTTCCAGACGATCGGTTCAAGGAGTGAGCCGATCAGTTGATGACATGTTTGAGGAGCGAGACGAGTGGGTGGAGGCCATGAAGAGATGCACGACAACCAGGCGAACCGATCGGTTGGAGGAGCCAACCGATCGGCTGGTGGCACCCAACCGACCAGTCTGATGGTGAACGATCATTAATGTGATGAATTGATCAAACCCAGAAAGGCAAAGCACAGAGTTCATCTTGTACAGGTTGCATGTGATGTAGACCTAGATGACCATGATTCCTCTTGGCTCGAGGAATCACATTAGGATAGACATAATCATCACTTTTATCATTTCACATGTTTTCTGTAGGATATAGCATGTATATGATACATACTATGTATTGGGGTGATTGGATATGTATATGTATATAAATCCAAATCCCTCATTAAATATTAAGTTTTAGATGCCTTCCAAATGTGACACATGTGAAAAGCTTGATCGACCAAGTGTGGGCACGCCCAAGCATGGTGCACCGTCTATCTCGTGGAAGCGTGAAGGATGGATATGTGGGTCTGCCCAAGCAGGGTGCATATTCATCGTGTTGGCTTTGGGTCGGACTTAGCAAGGTGACCTAGATAGGATCTAGCACCTTAAGGCATGGAGATGATCTTGGCAAGGAGTTGCATATGACTTCTTATCAAGAGTTGCATATGATGCAATTGGAAAGAGTTGCCTACCTGAGAGATCGAAGTTGTGGGTGACAACCCTAGCTGGTTCATGACTTAGAGGATTTCAAGATCTTGCCTACTAGAAGGTTGTACGCTGCAATCTTCCAAATTGATGGTGAGGGCTATCAATTTGAAGTAAAATAGTGGGAGCAATAATTAATTAAAGGCCTAATTATATCGTCAACTTTTCAAATCAATCAAATAAGTCAAAAATGAGTTTTGGACTAAAATTGCATATTTTCCATTTGTAGTACAAATGACAACAAACAACAATCACTTCTCTTTGTGACCGGTCCTTGAAAAGGACAAGCTAAATGGGACAAACTTCAACGACTGGTATAGGACATTGAGAATTGTTCTCACTCAAGAGCGAAAGCTCTATGTCCTGGATACTCCAATTCCAGAGGAATCGGTTCCTACCGCACCAAAGGCAGAAACGGATGCTTACAAGAAGCATTCTGATGATGCCATTGATGCAAAGTGCTTGATGTTGTGCTCTATGAACCACGAGTTGCAGAGACAGCATGAGAACATGGGTGTCATTGAGATGATTCAACATCTCAGGAACATGTATGAAGATCAAGCACGGCAAGAGAGATATGATGTCTCAAGGGCACTGTTCAAGTGCGTCATGACAGAAGGAGATCCAGTTGGTCCTCATATGCTCAAGATGATTGGGTATGTGGAGAACTTGACAAGACTGGGATTTCCACTGAGCCAAGAGTTGGCTACTGACGTGATACTGCAATCGTTGCCCGAATCCTACAGTCAGTTTGTGATGAACTACAACATGCACAACTTTGATAGGCCACTGTCAGAGTTGTTGGGCATGTTGAGGACAGCCGAGACACAAATGAAGAAGGACAAGCCTAAGTCTGTGATGGTGATCACGAGCAAGAAAGGCAAGTCCAAGCGCAAGGGCAAGCGCAAAGCTAAGAAAGGTTCTGATGCTAGCCAGGAGTCCAAGCCGTCTTCAGCTCTAAAGGCCAAGGGAGGTGTGACCAAGAAAGGAAATTGCCACCATTGTCAAAAACCAGGACATTGGAAAAGGAATTGTCCTCTCTATCTGGAAGAACAAAAGAAGGAGGCGACAGACATCTCTACTTAAAGATGTCATGAAAATAATCTTATAGCACTTTTTGAGGTATATGATACCAAGATGTAAAGTGTAAAGCACTCAATAAATGGGGCAAGTGTTGTCGTCATAGATAGGAGTACTTTAGTTTATTTTTCAGCCTCAAATGCATGTAATACAATTGTGAACTGCTATTTCATATTTGCTAATAGATAGAAACACTTTATTTTTGCATATTGTATGAAAGTGATGGCAATTAATAAAGTTGATGTTTCAATCTCTAAAGATATGATCTTTGTGGCAATGCCTTGTTTATCTTGTGGTATTTGATATGCATAAGATAAAATGATACCTAAAGTTATTGATAACTCAAACAATCAAATTAGCATCAATCATGAGAAATTCATTTCTAGTTTCCATGTGATGGATAAATCTAGACACTTTTGGTTAGAGAACTAGTAAGAGACATGAATATCTTGGACATGATTAATCAATCTTCACTAATGGTAGTGGGAGAATGATTATCCTATTAGGTATAATACATGTGATGTATTTACATACCTATTGGAACAAATGCTAATACTTCAAATGGTGTTTAAAGAAATACCAATATGAATATCTTGAAGTGTTCAAGATTATCATAGATGAAGTGCAAATTTGGTAAAGTGTTAATTCTTGATGAGATCAATGAATGAAATACTTGGACCAAATGTTTGAGATCCTTATGAGTGATTATGATAGTTTATCATAGTGAGATCATGATTAAGGCATGATGATGTATAAATCAAGAAGGAATCATACTCTAAGGAGTTAGAGAATGATTATCAAATAACTGAATTCTTCTTAAAGAATACCCTACACTAATAAAGGACATTAAGAATCACAAAGTTTGTGATTGTTTATATCCTTAACAGATACACCTCATTTATCTATGTGATGAGTTGTTCATGTGATGAGTCATCTATCTAGATGAATATGAGGAACCGAATTTTGAGTTATGGTTTATAACCATTTCATCCTAAATGACATCCATGTGAACCATAAGGTATGACCTTGATGGTAGCACCCATTGGATGAAATCCATAAGTGCAAATAAGTCTTAAGTGTTAAGACACATGCATGACATTATGAGAAGGATGATGCTTGTAGATTGCAACTTAATGACTAAGACATTTAGCATATGGATACTAAAACTGCATTCCTATGAGGAATAAAACAAGGGTGTGTATGTGACACAACCTAAAAGGTTTATGAATCCACTAATGCAAATGAAGTCTATAAGTTACAATGGACCAATCAATGTGATTGATTGAGTACAAGCAACTCAGAATTGGATCTTTACTTTGATAATATAGTCCAAGGGTTTGACTGATATGTCACAGATAAAGAAGGGATTTGTGATTAAGTGAGAGCGTATTCACATTCCACATGTTGATGTGAAATGGAAATGTTCTAGAATGGAAATCCAAAAGTGGAAATTATCTTTAAGGAAGATAGAGATGTTTCCTATGTGAAAGGAATAGAGATCTATAGAGATAGTTCTCGAAAACCTCTTGACCTGAAAAGAGAAAGCATACATTGGCAATCTGTACTGAAGGGTTCAGTATGCACAGATTCAGTGGGAGAAAACTTGTCCATGTTACATGGAGTTAGTATCCCAAGGCCAAGTGTCCAATTCTTATGAAGAATGGGAACACTAAGAATAGATATGGATCTATCATGTATGTAATCATCCCATTATCTTGCATGTATGGACATGGAAAGAATAAAACGCATTCATCATCTTGTATGTAGGACATGACAATATGATGTGCTCATCCTGATAACTCGTATGTGGGACATGACAAGTGGATGTCTGTCTACTTCCAGTAAGGGTTACTGGAAACCATGAGAACTTGATAAGTACTTGAAAAGTACTAGTTCTATGGGGATAAGGAAGAGTTTAATGTAAAGAGTTACATTGATGCGAACTTCCGAAAAGACAGAAAATTAATCGCAATATATATATATATAGGATATATATAAAAGTGAAAGTTTGTTGATAATTGGAAGTATTCCAATAAAACCATTTAAAAGGGAAATGCTGAGTATCCGTGTGTTAGAGAACAGTAGTGGATACTATATGGATCTGGAAGTTCATGAGATGAACTTATAGATATTCCGGTTATTGATGACAAGTATGGAATCCTTGATCATGCAATGTGGCTAAAGGTTAGCAAAGGAATACTGGATCACATATTACGACAACTCCATCTCATACGTGTGACGTACAACGAAGAGATGTGAGACATGCAATTAATACTAACTTTGGCAAGGTGTTGCCATAACTCACTATGTTTGCACTAGAGCACAGTAACATGTGGGACATGTTTGAAGATCACTATGAATATGATTCAAGGGTGATTGGCTCGCAGTGCAAGTGGGAGTCTGTTGGTATGTATGCCCTGAGAGCCAATCATGGAATGATTGATGGGATACATTAATATTGATTTGATAAACATCAAAGGCAAGCTTCCAATTCTTTGTGGTTCAATCATTTGAGATAGTGATAGAACAGATTGAATGTCTAGAGAATGACAATACTCAATGACGTATGCTTTTAGGTTGAGGACCTGAACAATGAGATCATACAGATGCTAAGAGTTTGTACATTCTTGTTATGTCCCTAGTCGGATGTCATTGTGGAAGGTAGATAGACAGCAATGACACACAAGGCTAGATTGTGGTGTTGGTTGATGACAAAATCTCATTAGTCATGATATACAGATATCAAACCAAACACATAGGTACTTGTTAGAGAACAGGTGTATCGGACAGACCCACCGTGAGTTTGACACATGGAACCATGCCATGGTAGTCACAGTTAGTACTCACAGTGATGGTGGTGAATGTGATTCTTTGACCTGATAGCACTACACTCAACACATGTCGTTGGCTACAATTTGACATCATCAAACAAAGTCCTGAAACATGGGTTGTTATAAAGGTGATGATTGGGTGGCTTTGACACATGGGGCTTTTGAGGGGTGAGTGATAGATATGGGATTTGTTCCTCCTAAGGGAGTTTGATATCCATGGCCACTTGATGATTAGGATTGAGAAAGGCGTGCACGCATGTGTGAATCAATATGTGATATTGATGTCATACATATCTCTTCCAATCTACTCTGAGATCAAGAAAAATGTTGATAGGATGACTATTCCATGCCTCGAGGTCATTTGGGATATCAGTGACAAAGGAATTATACATTCACTGTAACACCATTCATGGATTGTAGGATTGAAGGTTGTTCTCCAACTTTCTATTTCACTTGGGTAGCACTGATGTGTGACTAGGCACCGCTCTTTGCTTGTGAAGTCATAAGTGTTATGGACTTTCACTACCAATGTGAAAAGGACCTGTAGGGTCACAAACATAGGATTTAACCTGGAAGAGGAGTTTTGTCCACAAACAATGTTTAGATTTATTGCTAAATGAGTTTAGTAGTTCAATTAAACACTCAATTGATTGATAGCTCAAAATCATAGTGTTCAAGGTGTTGGACAGATTGATTAGAGTATCGGATTGATTGAAACTGCAATTGACTATTTCTGTACAATCTGCACTCCCAACCGATCGGCTCATGTGATGAACCGATCGGCTCAGGTTGTGAGTTGATCAGCTCATGGACAGGGTGAAACGATTGCTTCAAGTGTTGAAATGATCGGTTCAACTGATGCAACCGAGCAAGTTGGGAAAGTAGGATTGGTGAGAAATTTATTTTTGTTTCACTTGCCCAATTTGATTGGAACAAGGATTGGTATTTGATACCAATTAGAAACAAAAGAAGAAAAGTCAATCGGGAACTGACCAAGACCATGAACCGACCAGTTCAGAAGTGAACCGACCGTTTCATGGGTCCCAACCGATCGGTTGAGGTGTCAACTGACCGACTCAGGTCCCCAACCGACCGTTTCAGAAATGAAACGATCGGTTCAGGTCACGTAGTTGGTTGTTTTTTGTGGAAAATCTCGAACCCTTCTACTCCTGCTTTAGTCCCATATTTCCCGGGATAGAGAACCATGTCCCATGACCCTCCTATATATAGGGGTATTGGGGGTTTCTCAAAGAACAACTCAGTGCAACCAGTTTCTCTGTAAAGTTGTTGTTCTCTCTGGTTTTGGTAACCGAGAGAGCCCAAGCAAGTGCTACCCTATAAGGGAGGCACAGTAAGGGAAAGACAACTGCAGAAAGCGACTGGTGGCAGGAGAGTGTGTTGGCGACTAGTACGCCGACAGGAGGGTGTGACTCCTTCCAATTCCTTGTGGGACAAGGAGATTGGAGTTCCAGGTGGTCTGTGTGGACTACTTTAGAGGTGGGAGATCTCTACTGCTCGGAGGACAGCTGTCAATCCCGACAGTCCCGGTGAGACCAGGAGTCATCAGTCTCGGTGCGACCAGGAGCTGCACAGACACTGTCCTAGACCGGAGGTGAAGACCGCGCAAGACGTGAGGTATTGTCGCCGAGAAAGCCTCGGGATAAGGTATGATTCCACAAACCATCTCTTTCCTATTATATAGACGTTGACGCATTTCCTTGTTCTAGGTTTGGGGGAGAAATTTTTGTTTCTACTGCCTTCTCTGCCTCCCCTAAAACCCAACACTGAATACATGTGGTCAAAGGCAGCTAATTGCATAGCCCATATTTGAACCACCAGGGAACTTGTGTGGGTTACTCAATCTAGACCCCATATTCGATTCTCTTGCATACCAGCATGGGTTGAATCGGGGTTGTGTGGATGAAGAGAGCGTGCCTCAAGATTGAAGAATTTGGGAGATCCCAAGTAAAGAGCTGCTCGAGTCAGGCGACTGGACGAGCCGATCGCATGACTGGGTGATTGGAAGGTGGACACTAGACAGCCTAAGGGGCCTTTCATCCCTTCAGGTATGACATCATGAGGGCTTGATTGTCCTTCTAGGCAATGAAGTACATATTTGTATATTTCTGCATGAGAACTGTGAAAAATGAATTACAGTTAAGAAAAGGCAAGATAATCGCATTTAAGTAAATCTATGGCTAAAACTAAGGAATAGAAACACAACAACCCCTAGAAAGAGGATAAAGTTTTATGCAAAGATGGGTATAAATATACTCATGAATTGAACACTCCAATCAATTGAATGGATACTATGGTCATCCTTTGGAAATTTCCATGAATCCATTGATTGAACATCATATTGATCGACTGACTTGTTCCATCAACCAAAATCAACACAAACTAGTTAGTCGAGTGGAAACTCCATTCGGTCAACTGGCACATCACTATTATTCATTCTAATTACTTAAACACTTTATTAACTAAATTGAATCTTGTCCATGACTAAACTTTGTTTCCATGTGCATCACATGCATGTGACCCTATAGGATCCATTTTTCATTGGCAGTGATTCTATAACCAAATTATGAATTCACAAGCACTGAGTGGTATCTAGAAACACATCTTTGCTACCCAAGTAATTGGATAAGTTGAAGGTCAACTCCAACCTAAACATGTGACTAGTGTTACAATGATCATAGAGATCCTTCATCTCATCACCCTCTTAATATTCATTTTATGTTCCTTAAACTAGAGTAAACCATTGAGATTCATGTGAGCTCAATATCGCACATTGACTCACATGAGCATGGTCATGCATTTTTGCAATGTAACTTATAAAGTGTCCATGATATCACTCTAGTAGGAGGGATTAATCCCTCTAAATCGCTCTTAAAAATCCCCATGTTTCATAGTGTACCCAATCACAACATGTATGGCAACCCTTATTCAAGGTCACGTTGGATGGTGTTAAAGTTCATTGAATGGCATGTGTTTATTTAGTGACTTTAGGTCTTAGAACCACAATCACCACTATCACTTTGAGAAATGATTTAGACTTCCATTCATGTATCAATCTTAAGGCGGGTTTGTCTGGTACACTATTCTCAAACAAGTACGTATGTGTCTGACTTGATATCCAATATCAAAACTAGTGAGATTTTGTCATCAATCAACCCACATTCTAATCTTATGTATTATTGTTGTCAATATAGATTCCACAATAATAACCAACTAGAAACATAACAACAATTTACATATTCTTATCATACATTGATCTTACTATTTAGGTTCTCAACCTAAAAACATGTCATTGATTGATACCATTCTTTAGTCATTTATCATGTTGTGTCATCATCTCATAATTAAAAGAAACACAAATAGATAGAATTCCATTATTTACATTATTAAATCATGTAATCAATGTTACATTACAATCATCATATGGGTGGCTCTCTGGGCATACATACTAATAGTTGGATATCAAACTTCTATCTTGGATAGAGGAAGTCACCCAAAGGACTGCTACCCAAGAAAGGAGAAGAAAGGAAGTTTTAGGATGACTAGTATGTTGACAAATCTTGTTTCTCTAAGGCTTGGTGGCCTATGTGTTGCACTACATTCTCCCTCATCTTCATGTTGAAAGTAAAGGCCTAGGCACACGTGTCATGGTTTGGAGAGCATCTTCTACAAGATGACAATAAGTTGCTATTTGGTAGACAATCTAGTTCTATTGATGATCTATTTAGATTTATTGGTGCTAGTTCCAGATCGATATCCAGAAGATTGAGTTCTTCATCGACATAAGATGTTTCTACTTGTTGGAAAAGCAGTGTATATAAAGGTATCACCTTTATCCTATCTTATACTTTTTATTGACGCACATTTTATAGATATGATGGATCCAATGACTTTGGTAGAAAGTGATGAAATTATTTTTATTCTTCTAATCCCACTTACCTAAAATCCAACACACAATGCCAATAAACATTTTATGGATTCACCATGGTGTTTAATAAGATATGCGAGAACTTAAGGAAGAGATGGTAGGAAGTATCAGATTTTATTTTCATAAGATTTTGGGATTGAAATCCTAGTTAGGGGTTTATAATTTTTAGACCCCAAACTTAGCTATTAACTTATATAACATGCTTTATTAGATTCACTAAATGTTTGGATGCATTAATAACATGCTAATGATTTATGTAATTCGTTGGTTAATGTTTAGTTAGTGAGGGTCTAAGTTTATTTCCCATGTTGAAGGTATTCTTGTAATTTGCACTAACAATGTCCTTTGTTTTCTTTTCTTGGTTGGGTGCACTTAGATTACCTAATCAATCATCTTACCTTTCCAGCATTAGAGAACCAATGGAGGAACCGTGCCCTTCAATTGGTTTAGGATCAATGGTAGTGTCCTGCCCACTCATTGGTTCACAACCAATGGGAGTAGCCACACTAATTCCCCATATGATTTTCATTGGTTGTTGGATCTACTACATTAAGACTACTAGAAACTTGTTCATGAACAACCAATTCCCCCCTATCCATTCCACCCATTATTTTGTGATGGAGTCATCTAGTAGCTGAATCATCATTAGGTGAGGGTCGTTGAGGACTGGTGTTGATTTCAACATCACGAACATATTCACCTAGCACTATCTGCACATTGGACAGCTCTCATTGAAGTATAGTTGAAGATTGAATCCCAAGAGACAATATTTTTAAGAATTTTTCTAGTTTGTAGTACTTGAACTAAGGTTACTATTCGTAACCAAGATTTGATTGGGTTGAGTTGAACTAATTGCAAGGATATGTGAAAGTGAAGAATTAAAATAAAGTTTACATTAATAATGAAAGTCACTATGGTGGAATCAGGTATTACCACCACTACACACACAAACACACCCATAACATGTCCATGCTAGATAAAACCATTGAAATGGAGCAAGAGCAAGATTCACATGTTAGGTGTGGGCAAGTGTAATAGATATGATATCGCCATGAGCTTGATGTCTCGTTACTCACATGTCATATATATACAGCTTTAGAAATATCCATTCAAAAGTTCTTGTATGGGTATGAACCATGTTAATCAATATTAAAATCCTAAGCATTGAATTCCTCACAATATAGGAACATAATATACTAGCCAAACCAGAAGATAAATCAACAAAACATGTGTTACATGATTGACATTGAATTGAAGGGTTATATACAAGCCATGTAATGCCAAAATATGAACAAGTATGCATGAGCAACATGGATAATGCCTGCATCCCAATGAGAAAGACTACTCTCTCTTCATAATATAAATAGATAAAATTGGGGAGAACGAAGATTCAACCAGAATCATGGTGAAGAAGATGATCATGACTAGTGGAATAACAATCTTCTAGTTGATGAAGAGGCTGACTCAGTTGAGGGAAGAGGGGAACACCTAGAACATGCATCACTACTCTCTATTTTCACTTCTTCCCTCTCCACTCAGGTTTAATCTATTAGAGAAGAAGTTGTACATGATTGGATGTTGATGGCGATGATGTGCCAACCATTTTCATGGATGTATGATGAACTTGAAGAGGTCGAGACAGACAGTAGCACAACAACACCGTTGAGGAGGCCGATGAAGCATTGGTCAATGGTTTTATTCACTGGTTGAGTGCAGAGTGGCAACCTTACGACACACTCGAGTCAGATAAAATGCCCATCAAGGATGAGGGATTGATGTATTTATAAGCTCCTACATATTGTGCAACAGAGAACTTGTTGGATGATGGAGCCTACTTTATCATTGATCGACAAAGTTGTGCTCCCTTCAAGCAGACAATATTGTGTCTTCGTCGATCGATGGAAGTAGTGGAGTCATTAGTCAGCGAGACATTGATACTTTGTTGGGCTTTGATTGCTGGAACTTGGTTTGAAAATTAGACATAGTCTAGTCCGTCAAGAAGATCAAGATCATGTGGGTCAATGAGGGTGGGGAGTCGTCAGTCAATGGGCTGACAGCCGTTGGGTAGAATTCCCATTAGTGCTCGTGCATCAACCATTGAAGGCTCATCAATGCAGATATTCATAAAATCCATCAACTAGGTGCTTGTACTTGAGCGTAGAACTTCCATAGGGCGATGAGGAGCCAAAATATCATCGGGCTTGCTATTTATCAAGGCAACACCGTCGGTCTTTTCCCAATGGTAGGGTTAAATTTAAGTGATTCTCCTACAAAAAGGGTATATGAGGTAAATATGAAAACTATTATTCATGAAATGCTAAAATAAAGGGGATTTATAAGGATAGAGCTTAAGAAATCGATAAAAAGGAAGTAAAATAGGGAAAAACATCCAAAAAATTGGATGTTATCAACTCCCCCAAACATAGAATCTAACTTGTCCTCGGGCTAATAATTATAATTAAATCATCAAACAAAATCAACAGGCTTATTATTTTAATATTTTTGAAGCATCAAGTATGTCTTTATTCCATCTTTATATCAAGATATATGTTTCGTTCTTGGTATTCTATCTAACCCCTGGTTTCATTCTAATAGGTCTGGACTTGTGTGACCCTTTTTATCTATCACAACCTTCTTTGAGGAAGGATTTGTCCAATGTGATAAAATCAAGATCTTGTTTCCTAGTTGGACTTGTGCATGGTTTTAGAAAGAGGTATCTTTCATACCCAACCCTTATTTATTAGTGTATGCTAGCTATTAGTGCAGGGGTGGGTAAGGCTGTGGGGTAATTTGTATTTCTCAGGAACACTCACCCATGGGTATTTTAGTACTGACAATGTTACACAACTATTATTCTTAATGTAGTATCAGGTGGTTATTTGAGATCACCTTGAAAGACAAGTGGGTGACATAATCGCTTACAGAATCAATTAGCAGGCACAACATATCTATATTCGTGAGTGTAGTCACACACCGGCCAGGAAGATCCCTTTCACATCTTATTTGGCACAACTCTCTTGAATTTATTCATGCTCGACTATTATTCTTTCTCACAAGACTTATGTTGAAAGGATTTTCAGGATGATAGGCTTCCAAGCCTCTTTTGATTGACATGAGTACTAGAAGGGTTAGTTGATTCCTCATGCGAGAAGTATGAATTTTCGAACCTATACTCAGGCCAGAGTGATTGATCAGGAGTGTATCAGATTGAGTCCTCCATATTTCTGGGAACTCATTCATGTATAATGAGCATCTTTCTGCACTCTATAGGTTATTTATATAATGTTGGAGTGAAGACATAATCATACATGATTTGTAAATGAGTTAGAAAGCCCAAAATTTTCACTCTTGAATTGATTATGCTTAGAACTTGCTTGAAAACAAGAGGTTCTAAACATTGGAATTAGGATAGCATACAGGAAAATTTGGTTCAAAATTTTCTTATGACAAACTTTTCCTTCGAATTAGCAAAGTTATAAATTTTATTAAAATTTTTTAAGAGTATTTGGTGTTTGGAAAAAAAGTTGTGAGAAAAAGTGTATGTGCAAAAGACTAGAAAATGGTATGAACAATGAAGCAATATAAGTGATAGTAGGTGGAGGTACAAGGGTAGTACCTCCCTCACCTATTTACACACCCCCAAACTTATCATACACTCTATCCCAGAGTGTCAAATATTGCGGTTGAATGTAAATAGGAGAGACTTGCATGTTTTTTGGAAGTCCCTCATTTGACTAGTGAGAGTGAAAACATAGTAGAATTCATTCCGCAAAGAGTGTGGTAACAATCATGATTTGGAATTTGAATCTTGACTAGCCTCTGAGATAAGGCTTGTATTTAGTGTAGGAAATGGAAGCAACAATCATTGGACTGGTGGATATGTTGATGGGTCTGATGATAGAACTGTGGCTTCTTGAATTCTTCTTTGAGGAATTGCTAATATCCCTATACATGTTCTTAAATAAAGTTTATTATTTCTTCTGCACAAGTTTTGACTTTCTCTTTGTGACACTCTACATCTTTGTCATGTTTGTGTATTTGTTTGACACATAAGCGGCATCAAAGTTGTAATGCAAAACTTTTTTTTTACTTTTAAGTTGATAGCCAAAAGTTTCCAATGGTTGTCGTGTAGAATTGATAGGAAGACAAAATCTAGGAGGGATCTTTGTAGATGTTGTATTAATCTTTATTTTTCTCCAGAACACTTTTTTTAATGATGTCCTACTGGGGCAGATAATATGCAATGCATGTGTTTTTCGTACCATTCTCGAGTAGAGATTGGTAGGAAGTCATCACACCCACTAACATATAAACATCTATCTTCAAGGTGTCATGAAGATCGCCTGTTAAAACATAGATTCCTTTTCTTTCTAATACTACTTATCTGAGGTCAATGTCTTCCTTCATCATGTGTACGATCATGTTTAAGAAATCTAGTTAGAGTCTTTAATATGACCATTTGTCAAAGTTTGAGAAACTGGACTTGACGATCCCAACTAGCCCTTTGGCCCTTCTTTCTAGAAGTTCTTCTTTGGGTTGGTCTAGAAGGATTTTTTCTTCTATTTCTCCCTCCTCTAGTTGGTTTGTTTTTTCACACTGAGAAACTTCCTTTGTTCTTCCGATGGTGCTTCAGATTCAATTGTTGGAGGAGTTTTTGATGTCTATTCATCTCTTTCTTTGTGGTGGGCCAACCCTTTTTTCACACTAGGATCCTACCATAGACCCTTTATCTGTTCACACCATGGTTTTTCGTCCAGAAGAGTGATCACTATGTAGAGTCTATGTGGCACTATTTTTTGGATGGATCGCTAGATCATTGAATAAATGGTGTTCGTAGATAACCTCCATAGTGTAGATTCCATGCAATATGTGTAGATATTCTAGAAAAAATTCATCAAACAATATTCCTTTATTTATCGCTTCCATCAACTACAACACAATAAATGCACAGTCCTTGTATTCAACTTCTTCATGAATAATTTGATACTTATTGTGAAGGTTTTCGAATTCATGATGTGTTTGTTCCCTATCTTTTAGATGGCGTTCTAGTGATTTATTGGGAACTTTTGAACTTCAAATTCTTCTACGCTTTGATAGACCATTTCATTACATGGTATTTCTACACAACAACATTTGTAGATGATCATACGCCATTTATACAAATCTACAATTTTTGGCACCAAGTTCTTTGTTGTTCTGTAAGGCAAGGTGATGGATTTTGTTTCTCTCTTATTTACTAGAACTTGAAATTCCTTCACATGCGCTAAATCATAGTTCTTTCTAAAGAACCTTTTTGACAGGATGGTGGTACCATTAAAGACTAGTTGGGATTTGTATTGATGAAAGAATTCTTCATGTGTAGTTGTGCATAACACTATGAACATATGTTGATGTACCTTGTATTTCCTCCTGATGATCTCCCTAAAATGTTATCTCATAAGTATCTTCCCTTGATTGTTGTACATAATGTGTGTTCCAGGAAGATTGTCATTTAATATATCTTTGAGGACATGAACGTCTCTAAATGAAATCCTAGATACATCTACCTTGTCCGTCACCGCCACCTTTCAAGAAAGGGGTGGGATCTTGTAACGTGTCTTCCTAGATTGAGGTTCTAGTATCATTAGCAGGTGTGTCTTTGAAGAAAGAGTTAATTCCATCTTCATCTTGATTGGAAGTTCCTTCTACAACTGCAATTTTTAGAGTATGGGCTCCTAGTTCAAATGGTGTAGGTTTTGTAGCTTCAACTTTAGTGGCTTCTGATACTATAAGTTCTATTATTGTGGCTCCTAATTCGGCCACTTTGTTAGAGATCATTTCATTGTTAATAGAGTTGTCATTGATGGCATTCTTACTTTTCTCATTTAATTGTAGGTATAGTTCATAGAAATCTACATCTATTCCATTGAGTCTGCTTCCTTCTCATGTGGTTGGAACGCTCTTTCTGCTCACATATTCTCCTTGATTACTCTGTATAACTTCAAGATTGTTGATTTCTTTCTAAAATGAGGGTACTTTCCCTACTTCTGCTTGAAAAGGAGTGTTGGATGGGCCAATAGAAGTAGTTTAAGGTGATGGACATGTGCCTGATTTGAGTCTTTTCTTTGTGCCCCTTTCTACATATCACAACCGATCTTCCTCCATTTCCTTATGAAAATATCCATGCTCTCTTCATATTTCATCTCTTTCGCATTGTTGCTCTGTTATTTAAGTCACCATGTCAGCCATGACCTTCAACATTTGTTGTTGACATTCCATCACATCTTTCATGAGTTATAAGAAGGCATGAGTGCTTTCATCTAGGTGCTCTTCCTAAAAGGTTAGTGTTTGCATTCTGGATGAATTATGTGAAGAATTTGTAGAGTATTTCTAAATTTTCTTATACATGATGTCGAATTGAAGTTCCTGGCCTCTCTAAGACTCTTTCGATGTTGCCTCTGTTGGTATGTATGCTGATAGAGCAAGTCATGTGATGATTGTAATGGGATACTCTGTAAACGATTTGAATAATAAAGGCAATTTCCAATCTATATGTTTTAACTATTTCTGAGATGATAGTGTAACATGATAGATGTCTAGAGAATTGTTTTTACTCAATGACGTATGCTTTTAGATTAAGGACCTAAACGATGAGATCATACGGATGTTAAGAGTATACATTCTTGTTTAGTCCCTAGTCGGTTGTTACTGTGGAAATAACCATAGACATCAATAACACTAAAGACTAGATTGTGTGTTGGTTGATGACAAAATCTCATTATTCATGATATAGTGATATCAAACAAAGCACATAGGTACTTGTTAGAGAACAAGTGTACTCGACAGACCCACCGTGAGAGTGACACATGGAACCATGATTTGGTAGTCACAATCAGCTCTCACAATGATGGTGGTGAGTGTGATTCTTAGACCTAAAATCACTAGACTCAACACATGTCATTGGGTACACTTTGACATCATCAAACACAGTCCTGAAACATGGGTTGTTACAAAGGTGATGATTGGGTGACTTTGACACATGGGTCTTTTGAGGGGTGAGTGATATATATGGGATTTGTCCCTCCTAAGGGAGTTTGATGTCCATGGCCACTTGATGAGTAGGATTGAGAAAGGCATGCGCATGCATGTGTGAATCAATATGTGATATTGATGTCACACACATCTCACCCAGTCTGCTCTGAGATCAAGGAAATGGATGAACGTTGAAAGGATGACTGTACCATGCCTTGAGTTCATTCAGGACATTAGTCACAAAGGAATTGTACATTCAATGTAACACCATTCAAGGATTGTAGGATTGAAAGTTGTTCTCCAACTTTCTATTTCACTTGGGTAGCACTGATGTGTGACTAGGCACTACTCTTTGCTTGTGAAGTCATAAGTGTTATGGACTTTCACTGCCAACATGAAATGGACCTGTAGGGTCACACACACTAGGACATGTTCCTGGAAGAGGAGTTTCTCTATAAATCTTGTTTGGATTGATTACTAAAGGAGTTTAGTAATTCAATTAAACACCCAATCGATTGATAGCTCAAAATCATGGCATTCAAGGTGTTGGATCAAATGATTAGAGTATCAGATTGATTGAAACTGCGATTGATTTATCTGCTACCCCAACCGATCAGCTCATGTAGATGAACTAATTGGCTTAGGGTGGTGAGCCGAGCGGCTTAGGTCAATCAACCAATCGGTTCACATAGTTGAACTGGTCAGGTGACCAACTGAGTTCGTTTCACTTGTCAAATTTGATTTGGACAAGGACTAATATATGATTAGTTGGAAATGAACATGGAAAGTCAATTCAAGTTGGACCAGGAGCATGAACCGATCGGCTCAAGCATGAAACAATCGGCTCAGATGCCCCAAACTATCAGTTCAGGTGTGACAGTGGTATCAGAGCCACGTCAACTACTCTATACTTTAGGATTATCGATGTGATCGATTTTGGTTTGTTGCCTTTATTTATTGCATACGATGTGAATAAAATTGGCTTTATGCATGTCCAATCCTAAATCCACAAATCCTAATATACATATATGATATGTAATATGAATGCACTCGATATGCCTCACCCTTAAATGAGTTTTGTGGTGGATGTATATCGTGGTTATGGCCAATAAACCCTATGTCTGTGTATGGTTGCATGTGGATGCTTGCATCTCAGTCTGCGCACTGATTCCCTATCTCCTATTCCTGATGTAACTCGAGATTTTATCCTACCTTTGTTCCCCCCGAATATAACTCGGGGTTTCCTTTTTCAAATGTAAAATAGGATAGATATTTTATTTCCTATTATGTCAAAGAAGGATAGACAACCTGACGATGATAGAGACGATCAGTTCGAGGAGCGCGATGAGCGGGTGGCGACCTGAGGAGATGCACGATGACCAGTGAACCGATCGGCTGGAGGTACCAGTCAGTTGGCTGGTGGCACCGAACCGACCGGTCTGATGGCGAGCCGATCAATCATGGAGATGAGTTGATCAAACCCAGAAAGGAAAAACACATAGTTCATCTTGTACAGGTTGCATGTGATGTGGACCTAGATGACCGTGATTCGTCTTGGCTCGAGGAATCACTTTAGGATGGCCATAATCATCGCTTTTATCATTTCTCATGTTTTCTGTGGAATATAGCATGTATATGATACATACTATGTATTGTGGTGATTGGATATGTATATGTACCTATAAAAACCAAATCCCTCATTAAATATTAAAGTTTTAGATGCCTTCCAAATGCAACACATGTGAAAATCTTGATCAGCCAAGTGTGGGCACGCCCTAGCGTGGTGCACCGTCTATCTCGTGGAAGCGTGAAGGATGGATATGTGGGTCTGCCCTAGCAGAGTGCATATTCATCGTGTTGGATTTTGGTCAGACTTAACAAGGTGACCTAGATAGGATCTACCACCTTGAGGCATGGAGGTGATCATGGCAAGGAGTTGCATATGACATCTTTCAAGAGTTGCATATGATGCAATTGGAAAAAGTTGCCTACCTGGAAGATCTGAGTTGTGGGTGACAGCCCTAGCTAGTCCATGACTCAGAGGATTTCAGGATCTTGACCCACTAGAAGATTGTACGCAGCAATCTTCCAAATTGATGGTGAGGGCTATCAATTTGAACAAAAAATAGTGGGAGTGGTAATTAATTAAAGGCCTAATTAACTATCATCAAATTTTATTCATATCAAATCAAATCAAAAAGGAGTTTTGACAAATTCAATTTTCTCTTGTAGAATGGCAAGAGAATCATCTTTTAAAATGGGCAAATTAATTGAGAATAAACTCCATAACTGGTTGGGGATGATGAGAAATGTTCTGCACCATCCAAATATACCAGTGACCTTTGAGTCCACTCTATGTACGCTTAAGGCGTTGTTTGAGACAAGTGAGAAGAAGGATATTTCATTGATAGAGATCAATGGAACGAAGTCTAAGGACATAGGTAAGGGAGAGAAGGGTTCTCTCACCAAACCAAATTCTTCTGCACTCAAAACATGGAGAGGATAGAAGGAACGATGGAAGAAGAAGCAAGAGATAGAGATCTCTACTTCTGGTGTATACATGATAGAGATTAACTTTACTACTTCTTTGTCATGGGTACTTGATACCGGATGTGGATCTCACATTTGTTCAAATGTGAAGGATCTTAAGAGAAGTAGGCCTTTGGGGAAAGGTGAGGTTGAACTACGTGTTGCCAATGGGGCAAGAGTTGCTGCCAGTGTCGTAGGAACCTATGAATTAACTCTACCTAGTGGGCTAATAATAGAGTTGAAGAACTACTATTATGTACCTGTCATAAATAGGAATATCATTTCCTTGTCTTGTTTGGACAAGGACGGTTTTGAATTTCTTATTAAGAATGGAAAGTGTTCGATTTCAAAAGATGGGATCTTTTATGGCAGTGCCCCAATGTCTTATGGTCTATACTTGATAGATCTAGAGAGAAGTGTATACAATGTAAAGACCAAAAGGAAAAAACTCAACAACTCAAATAAAATGTATCTTTGGCATTGTCGTCTAGGGAACATAAATGAGAAGTGCATTTCTAGACTCCATAAAGATGGTTATCTAGACTCTTTTGATTATGAATCAATAGAGACGTGTGAATCTTGTTTGTTGGGCAAGGTGACCAAGACTCCCTTTTCAGGTAAAAGTGAAAGAGCTAGTGATCTATTAGGACTCATACATATTGATGTATGTGGGCCTTTTAGAACTAATGCCAGAAATCAGTATCAGTACTTGATTACCTTCATTGATGACTTCAGTAGGTATGGCTATGTGTACCTGATGAAACATAAGTCAGAAACCCTTGAAAGGTTCAAGGGTTTCATGAATGAAGTACAAAATCAACTTGGTAAAAGTATTAAAGCTCTTCGAACGGATCGAGGTGGAGAATAATTAAGCCAGGAGTTTGAGGACCTTCTGCAAGCCCGTGGTATTGTATCACAATGGAATCCGCCTGGAACACCACATCATAATGGTGTGTCTGAAAGAAGGAATCACACCTTACATGATATGGTGCGATCAATGATGAGTTTTGTTGATTTTCCTATTTCCTTCTGGGGTCATGCTCTTGAAACTGCCGCGTTTACACTTAACAGAGTACCATCTCAATCGGTTCAAAAGATGCCATATGAGATAAGGCACAAGAAGCGTCATGATTTGTCTTTTATTAAGATTTGGGGTTACGAGGCTTACGTCAGGAAAATGTTTCCTAATAAGCTTGGACCCAAGTCTGATAAATGTTCTTTTGTTGGATACCCCAAGGAAATAAGGGGATACTATTTATACCATCCTATTGACAACAAAGTGTTTTTTGCTAGGACAGCTGTATTCCTAGAAAAGGAATTTATTTCCAAAGGAAGCAGTGGGAGGAAAATGGAGCTTGTAGAGGTTGAAGCCCAACAAGAACACATTGAACCAGTAGATGCACAAGAGGAACATAGAGATTCACAAGGTGTTGTGGAATGTCAGTCTCCTCAAATAACACAAGGACCTTGTAGATCTAGTAGGACACACCTTGAACCTGAAAGGTTTGGATACCTTGTGACTCAGGAAGGCGGTGATTTGATCATAGATGATGATCCAACTACCTATGTAGAGGCTATGAAGGGACCCGATTCTGAGAAATGGCTTGAAGCCATGAAATCCGAGATGGAATCCATGTATTCCAACAAAGTATGGTCTTTGGTGGAACCACCCGAGGGGGTAAAACCCATAGGGTGCAAGTGGGTCTTCAAGAAGAAGATCGACATGGATGGCAATATGCAAACTTATAAAGACAGATTGGTTGCAAAGGATTTCTGACAAGTTCAAGGTGTGGACTATAACGAAACTTTTTCTCCAGTTGCCATGATTAAGTCCATCAGGATCATGCTTGTTGTTGCGGCTTACTATGACTATGAGATTTGGCAAATGGATGTTAAAACCACATTCCCTAATGGGAATATAAATGAGGATGTGTACATGACACAACCTGAAGGTTTTGTAGATCCAACGAATGCCAATAAAGTTTGTAAGCTACAAAGGTCAATCTATGGATTGAAGCAAGCGTCTCGGAGTTGGAATCTTCGATTTGATGAGGAAGTCAAAGTGTTTGGTTTTATTCAAAATGAAGATGAACCTTGTGTGTACAAGAAGGTTAGTGGGAGCACGACCACATTCCTCATATTGTATGTGGATGACATACTATTGATGGGGAATGATGTCTCAGCCTTAGAGAAGGTAAAGACTTGGCTTGGGAATACCTTCTCAATGAAGGACTTAGGAGAAACATCCTACATTCTAGGTATTAAGATCTATAGAGATAGATCTAAAAGTCTTCTCGGACTAAGTCAAAGCACGTATATTGACAAAGTGTTGAAGCGGTTCAGCATGGAGAACTCAAAGAGAGGCAACATCCCCATGCTACATGGAGTCACCATCTCTAGAGCTTAATGTCCCCAATCTTGTGAAGAGAGGGAGCGTATGAATAGGATCCCATATGCATCATCCATTGGATCCATCATGTACGCTATGTTGTGCACACACCCAGATGTCTTGTATGCCCTCAGCATGACGAGAAGGTACCAGTTAGATCTCGGGGATGCTCACTGGACAGTTGTAAAGAACATCCTCAAGTACTTGCGAAGGACTAAGGATTAGTTCCTCGTATATGGCGGCGAGGAAGAACTGGTAGTAAGGGGTTTCACCGATGCAAGCTTCCAAATCGACAAAGATGATTACAGATCGCAATCAGGGTTTGTATTTTGCCTAAACAATGGAGCTGTGAGCTGGAAGAGTTCCAAGCAAGAAACAATTGTTGATTCTACTACAGAGGCCGAGTATATTGTTGCTTCACATGCAGTAAAGGAGGCTGTGTGGATCAAGAAGGTCATCACTGAACTTGGTGTAATTCACAATAGCTGTGATGCAATTGAGCTTTATTGTGACAATAATGGAGCTATTGCTCAAGCTAAGGAACCCAGATCACATCAGCGGTCCAAGCACATATTTTGGTGCTTCCATCTCATACGAGAGATCATACAGTGAGGAGATGTGAAGATTTGCAAAGTACCAACCGAAGACAATGTAGTTGATCCACTGACTAAGGCCCTTTCTCAGCAGAAGCATGATGGTCATGCTAGGTCACAAGGACTGAGGTTCCTAGGTGACTGGCTCTGAGTGCAAGTGGGAGTCTGTTGGTATGTATGCCCATAGATTAAGTCATTTGATGATTGTAATGGGATACTCTGTAAACGATTTGAATAATAAAGGCAATTTCCATCTATATGTTTTAACTATTTCTGAGATGATAGTGTAACATGATAGATGTCTAGAGAATTGTTTTTACTCAATGATGTATGCTTTTAGGTTAAGGACCTAAACGATGAGATCATACAGATGTTAAGAGTATACATTCTTGTTTTGTCCCTAGTCGGCTGTTATTGTGGAAATAACCATAGACATCAATAACACTAAAGACTAGATTGTGTGGTGGTTGATGACATAATCACATTAGTCATGATATAGTGATATCAAACCAAGCACATAGGTACTTGTTAGAGAACAAGTGTATAGGATAGACCCACCGTCAGAGTGACACATGGAACCATGATTTGGTAGTCACAGTCAGCTCTCACAGTGATGGTGGTGAGCGTGATTCTTCGACCTGAAATCACTACACTCAACACATGTCGTTGGGTACACTTTGACATCATCAAATACAATCCTGAAACATGGGTTGTTATAAAGGTGATGATTGGGTGACTTTGATAGATGGGGCTTTTGAGGGGTGGGTGATAGATATGGGATTTGTCCCTCCTAAGGGAGTTTGATGTCCATGGCCACTTTATGAGTAGGATTGAGAAAGACATGCACATGCATGTGTGAATCAATATGTGATATTGATGTCACACACATCTGACCCAGTCTGCTTTGAGATCAAGGAAATGGATGAACGTTGAAAGGATGATTGTACCATGCCATGAGTCCATTCATGACATTGGTGACAAAGGAATTATACATTCAATGTAACACCATTCACGGATTGTAGGATTGAAAGTTGTTCTCCAACTTTCTATTTCACTTGGGTAGCACTGATGTGTGACTAGGCACCGCTCTTTGCGTGTGAAGTCATAAGTGTTATGGACTTTCACTGCCAATGTGAAATGGACCTATAGGGTCACACACACTAGGACATGTTCCTGGAAGAGGAGTTTCTCCATAAATCTTGTTTGGATTGATTACTAAAGGAGTTTAGTAGTTCAATTAAACACGCAATCGATTGATAGCTCAAAATCATGGTATTCAAGGTGTTGGATCAAATGATTAGAGTATATGATTGATTGAAACTGTGATTGGCTAATTTTCTACCCCAACCGATCATCTCATGCAGATGAACCGATCGGTTCAGTCTGGTGAGCCGAGTGGCTCAGGTCAATGAACTGATTGATTCACATAGTTGAACTGGTCGGGTGACCAAATGAGTTCGTTTCACTTGTCAAATTTGATTTGGACAAGGACTAATATATGATTAGTTGGAAACGAATATGGAAAGTCAATTTGAGTTGGACCATGAGCACGAACCGATCAGCTCAAGCATGAACTGATCGGCTCAGATGCCCCAAACGATCGGTTCAGGTGTGAACCGATGGACTGAGGTCACCAATCGACCGTTTCGTGCTTGAAACGATCGGTTCAACTGGTGCAGTTTGTCATATTTTGTGTAAAATCTTGAACCCTTCTACTCCTACTTTAATCCCACATTGCTTGGGGTAGAGAACCTTGTCTCATGACCCTCCTCTATATATAGGGGTATTGGGGGCTTCTCTGACAGTACAACTCATAACACCCGTTGCTCTGTAAAGTTGTCGTTCTCTCTGGTTGTGGTAACCAGGAGAGCCTGAGTAAGTGCTACCCGATAAGGGAGGCACAATAAGGGAAAGACAACTGCAAAAAAGCGACTGGTGGCAGGAGAGTGTGTCGGTAACTAGTACGCCGACAGGAGGGTGCGACTCATTCCGGTTCCTTGTGCGACAAGGTGACCGAAGTTCTAGGTGGTCCGTGTGGACTACTACAGAGGCGGGATGCTTCTTCCGCTCAGATGACAGTTGTCAATCCTGACAATCCCAGTGAGACAAGGAGCTGCACATATATTGTCCAAGACCGGAGGTGAAGACCGCACAAGCCGTAAGGTAACGTCGTCGAGCAATCCTCAGGGCAAGGTATGTCTCTACATACCATCCTTCCTATTGTATAGACGTTGATGCGATTCCTTTATACTGGGTTCGAGGAGTAAAAAAATTTTGTTTCCGATGTGTTCTTCGTCTCCCCTAAAACCCAACAGTCTCTTATGTGACAATGTATATGCTTTCATGGTAGGTACACTCACTGTATGATGTGTAAGTTCATTTTCAGTTGAGGGGGAGGTGGAGTGTTCTGCTTCATATCCACTATATGAATGTTGTTTGCAATGCAAGGCACTACTTCATTTGGTTGTCTTGGGCTATTATGTCAACCAATGTTGTTCTTGGGGCCTCATCTGCTTCATTCATAGGGGCAATCTTGAATTCACTCCATAGATTTCTATCCATGATTTCTGGTTGACCTTCATTTACCAAATGCTCAGTGGTGGAAGTCTGCAACTGTTTGACTCTGGCTTGAACATTGAATTCACTCACAAATGGGGCCTTATTTAGGTTTTCATCCTTGTCTTGGGTGACGACCACTTTCTGAGCTTCTTGTCTCATTGGTTGTCCCTGATCAAGTTATATTTTTCTTACTTATATTACTTGAGAGGTAATAAGAGTTATTGTGAATTTTTCTCTCTTTGGGACTGCCTTTCAAACCTTGAAGGTTAGTTTTTTCTCAGTTGTCGGTTTTGCAACCCTCTCTTCCTCTTATTCGTTATGACTAGTAGTATTTTTTAGTGTCACAGTTAGTCATGATATTGCACTAAACTTCATTTTGTTAATGACATCCCTAGATAAATTGAGCTTAGGATATTCATAATTACTCATCTCTGGGAGAGGATGTAGGTCTTTTGTCTTTGCAAATTTGTACAAAAGCTTCTCTCTCTACATTGCGATCCCTCCCACTGTAAGGATGTATTTGAGGTCAATGAGTTTGCTTCCTTTTCTCTCATTAAAGTTCTTCAGTAGGCAGGGGTGTTGTAGGTAGAAACTAATCAAGGTGATAAGACCTCCCATGGTCCTTAACATTGACATGCCTCTTTTCCAATAAGAATCAGATGAGGAGCAAATATCCCCTCATCACGTTCCTTATTTCTGAACTTGTAAATGTGATGCCGGCAATGATCTCTTGAATCACCCTAATGAAGCTAGAGGATACTTGGGAAACCTCTCAAGAACTTGACATGTGCTTTGACTGCCCATTCAACCTATCCCATGTCTTGAAAATGTTGGATTTACTAACATCTGAATTGTATCCTTCTTTGGTAGAGGCACAAGCTTTCTTATGTGTTTTGTAGAAGATAATATTTAACATTCATTCAACTAGGATAAATTCTTTCCTTAATGTACAAACATATTGCTTGAAAGCTCCTACAACAGTTTCTTTCTCACCCAGTTCTACTGGTAGCTTTTTTAGTGAGGACATAAATTTAGTTGTCAGATTTGTGTAGGATCATTGGTTGAAAATGTAGGTGTGAAACAGTTTGGCCACTGACACCATCCCCTTAACACTTTTGTAAATCCCAATTTCTTTAGAGTCTACATATTAGGCATATTGAGTTGTGGAATAAGTTTGTCTCTTGATTAACATAACATATTTTTCCTAATGTTCATTATCCCTTGGATTAAATACATCATTTGGTTGCAGGTTAGGAGGTGACTGCTCGACGTTAGTAGGTGTCACTTGTGTCTTGTTATTCATGGCATCAATTGAAGTGGAGTGTGGTGTCAATTTTTTGGTCCTCATATCCAATTCTTCTCTCTTCCCTCCCTTGTTTTCTTTTATGGTAGGCCCTCATGAGGTGCCTTCATTGATTTCCTCTTTATTTTTAGGTTTGTTTCCTCCTCTACTGGAATGTATTCTGAAGAGACAAATTTTGACTCCTTCTCTTCTTCCTCTGATTTGGTAGGCTCATATTAGAATACATATATCAGTTGTTCTTTCCTCAACTGTAGTTTTAGACATCAGAGTGAGGAATCTCTTTATTTGAATCCAGAAATTCTATAATTTCCTCGAGTGACTTTCAAATATCCTCTTTTGATGTGGCTTGAAGATTTTGAGAGCTGGAACTTGTTATTGACATCGTATTTACTAGGTATAAAAATATATTATTTGTAGCAAAAGATCGGTTGCACTAAACTGACCAAGCACTAAGATGGGGGTAAGATTCACTTGTTGAAAATTGATCCCAATAGAAAAGTCATCGATGAGGTTCTTATATGGGGTATGTCAATGAGAAATCCATAGATCAACGAGTATACAAAAGTAGGTTGATGGAGAACCATTGGGAAAAGAGGTGGCACTCTATTGGTTGGTCAACGAGAAATGAAGGTTGACAAAAAATCAGCTGACAAGAAATAGTGAAGCAAACAATGGTGGGTTCATTAGAAAACCATTAGGGTTTGCTTAGTGAAATTGTTTGTCAGTCGATGATAAAACAAGGTTGAAAATAAAACTTGTCAGGAGGTGCGGAAACGTTGAGTTTTCTTAAGAGTCCATATATAGAGATAGGTTAGACGATTGATGGGAAACGAGTGTCGTCAAAAAGTTTGATATTGCACGAATACAAAAAAGAAACAACAATAGACTCTGAAGGAATAGATGATGAAAAGAAACATCAGTTGTGAGAGAGGATAGAGGGGTTTAGAGATGTATGAATGAGATCAAGGATCGATAAGGGAATCTTTGTCAGGTTCCTCTCTGGGGCGTCATTAAAGAAGTCAGCTTTGCAGTGGCAACTTTATTTTTGTATCAATGACAAGTGTGGCTCGCTCGGTCATCTACTCTGTTGTAGAAGTGGACGAGATGATGAATGGGAGTAGTTGGAAATGGAATCTCTTGCTCTTCTTGCTCGGAGGTAGGTGGAATCAATAGGCCTAGAGTGTTAGTGGGGGTAGATGAAACATAGCAATGTTTTCTTGCTACTTTGTGAAGTTTGTGAATCCCTAGAGCATGACACTAGGGTTTGTGATAGCCAGAAATAAAATCAATATGTTTGCCGACTGTGGATGGGGTTTTTGTATCCTAACACCTTGTCGATCACATTGTGCCCAAAGTATTGACGGTGGATGAGTTTTTTGAAGCCAAAAGAGACAAGAATTATGTATCTCAACGTTCGTCAGGTTTTAAAACTTTGACAATCGACGGGTTTTTGAACTCTATTTCATGGTAAGGGTTCTGAACCTCAGCGGGTAACAAGATTTTGGAATCTATTGGTTGTCAAGTATCCTCTCTTAGTTGATGTTCCATCTGATGGCCTCTAACTGACAATCATTTCATATTTTCTTGAACATGACCTAAGTAAAATTAGGTCCATCAAGTTTAGTTCACCTTTAAGGATCACGAAAATGAATCAAAATTTCATCAAATTACTATAAAATCCTACTGTGAGAATGGAACATTTTAGAATTTTTTTCAATAAAAATTGCAATGATGGAGATGACCAAAATTTTGATAGATAGGTTTGGATGGAGAGTAGAATGTGTACTAATCATACTTCCAAACATAGAATTTTACTCATCCCGAGAAAACACTAAATCTGAGTTGGAGGGGAAAATCATGTTGGTTGGGCCACTAGATGTGGATGTATTCATACCAATATTATTTCCTCCATCTAAAATCTTAAAATAGAATAAAAATTGTTTGAACTTCAGATTTCATCTTGTGATGTAGAATCTGATAGATGAAAAATTCTCTTATCCAAAATTGAAAGCTAAAACTAAATTAAAGGTCGGGTTGCCTCCCAAAAGGTGCCTATGTGTAATGTCTTTGGCTCAAAGCAATGATTTTAACCTTTAGTTGTGGAGCTGCAAATTTTGATAGACTGAGAGGTGTTTCAACACTTATCTTCTCCATTGTGAAATATATTTTAACCATTGATTTTTATCCATGAACTCACCATACTTCTCACTCCACAAGATGAATGCACCATGCAGATAGATGATGATGTATGGTCCAGACCAGATGGACCAAGATTTGCCTAGGAGAAGTCAAAGTTGTGAGTTAAAAAGAACATGATATCGCACATGTATGTATTTCCATTTCAAACGACCATCATGCCATAACTTTTTTCGCTCCTTATAGATCAGTGCATTCTCATATGCAATCATTCTGAGTTCTTCAAGGTCCTGTAGGTGGGATAAGATTTGCTAAAAGTTAGGCCAATTGATATTCAATGGTTTTCAGTTGAGATTTCCGATTTGCAATTATAATCTGTTGTGAGTGCAACATTTTCTTAATGACTAAAAGTTTGTCATCATGTGAAGAGGTATTAGCTTGTTTCCCCTTCTGTTGTTATTATTGTTGTTGTGGAATCCGGTGTTGATTCTAATTCCTATTGTGGAAGTTACCACTGTATTTTCCTTATTTTTGAAATTTTTTTGTGGTTGTCCTGGAAACCTAGAGGACCTCATTGATGTACGAGCTATGGAGAGTTCTCTGATCGAAAAGGATTATCATAACAAAAATTGCAATGGATCCTAGTTTGATTGGGATTGTAGTACCATTGGCCAAGAATAGTGTTGAAATTAAGACCTTCTGTTTGATTGTGGTATCCTTGAACTACAACATTTCTCATCACAACATCAAAAATAACATTAGAACCCTAGGTAGAATGGTCAGTTCCCTTTCATGCTTCACAAAATTATGTCACGGCCTTAACCTGTTGTTACTGTTGTTTTCATGGTGGTGTATTTGAATTCCTTCTAGGAATATGTTTAGAAGTTGATCCCATGTGGTGGTAGGGTCACCTGCCAAAGCATTCTATCAACTTCTTTCTCTGTTGGCAAGTCAATACATGGAAAAATAGAGTCTAATCGTATCATCAGAAACTCCTCTTTTCTTCGTCATGGCACATAGATTGACAAACTTCAAGATGTTCTCCTAACAATCCTCTCCTTCTTTTCTCAGAAAGGGGTTGTTTTGTAGAAGATTGATACAATGTACCCTAATTTTGAAGTTAGGACATCAATAAGGGGAGGCTAAATTGGATTTCGAACATAAGTAGCCTTAAGGATTGAGGACCTTCTATGCTCCTTTTGTTTCTTTGCCTCCTTTGCAATATCTTGGGCTGCACAGATCTCCTCTTGAATGGAAGCACATGCTTCTTATATAATCCTCTCTCTCTGTGCTACAATAGTTAGGTTCACCCTTTGTTTGACCTATTCGTCAACCATTTTGTCTTTGTTCTCTCTACTCCGATGAAAAAAGGTTCATTCTATTTCAAGGTCAAATATTTATGAAGGCTTGATGCTATTTGAGTGGCACATGAGCTAGTTTTTGGGTACCTAAGATGGAAAGGTCTTTCACAAGTCATATGGAAGTAGAAGAATCAAGTACAAGTGAATATGCAATAGCATCAATGATAAGAATAATATACCAAATTTATCTTACTAGAACTAGATTAACTAGTTGACTATGTTGCCCCCAGTAATGGTGCTAGAATTTGACGTGGATTTTACTGCACTAACATATTCACCTATGGATGAAATCCCTATGGTTTTACCCAAATAATGTGAAGTAGGGACTTAGATGGAAGATTAATCTCAAAAGCAAGGTTAGAGTATGGGATGACGAATGGTTGCCGGTGAGGAAGGGTTTCTGTACTAGAACTCAGACTACTGCTGACTCACAACCAATGGAGGTTAATGAATTGATAGATCATGGAAGTTGCAGATGGAAACAGGACGTCCTTAAAGCTCTATTCACAGCTGAGGATGTCTCTGCTATCAACATGATACCTTTGTGTGTGAACCAGAGGAAGGAGCAATATTGGTTATATAACAAGAGGGGTGAGTATACTGTCAAATCGGCCTACTGGCTTGGGAGTACTGAGAACGTTTATATAGAGCCCCAAGCTGACGATGATCTTTGGAAAAGTCTATGGCATCTCGATCTGCCCCCTAAACTACGACATTTTATTTGGAGAGCCTGCAAAAATCATCTTCCTACTGGGGCGTGCCTCCAACATCGACATATCTTGGTTACTCCAAACTGTCAGAGCTGTGGTGCTGCGCTGGAGGACGCCTACCATGCTTTGTTCAACTGTCGGAGTAGAGAGGAGCTTTGGCAGCAGAGTAGCTATAAAGACAAACTCATAGAGATGCCGAGGATATCCATGAAGAACACCTGGAAGTGGCTGATCAGGTCGCTGGTCAAGGAGGAGGTTACGGACCTGGCCGCCAACTGCTTGGCTGGGTGGACCTTCAGAAACAAGGGCATCCTCGGTCAGAACCGTGGGACTGTCGGGGTGTTGAAAGCCAGTCTGTTTGAATGGGTGAAGAACCATGCCAATATCACCAGTAGATACAAGGTCCCACTCCAGCGGTCCATGGGGGAGCGGCGCCAACAACCTTGGAGATCTCCCAGCCCTGGTAATATGAAGGTAAATACTGACTGTGCAAGAATTAATGGCGGCCAGACTTGTTGTGCGGCGGTCTTCCGCGATGACCGGGGTTTCATCCGCGCTGCGATTGCGAGGACCTTCCCGGGTTGTTGGCCGCCTTTAATGGCTGAGGGTCTTGCGGTCCTCTTGGCCTGTCAGGTGGCGGTTAGGCTTAAGTTCCGCAGGTTAGAGGTAGAGACCGATGCCAGCAATGTGGTCTCGCAGGTGTTTGATTCGTGTAGAGGCCTCGAACCCCAAGCTCAGATCTTCCACGAGATAGAGATGTCCACTAAAGCTTTTGATTTCTTTAGTCTTGCCCATGTTCACAGGGAATGCAATACGATGGCGCATAACTTGGCCAAGATGGGTTTAGGAAGGAGGGACGATTTGTTGTTGCTGGGTAACTTTCCGAAAGAATTGTACCCCCCCCTTCTGTAATGACATGCCTTTTCTAATACAATAGTTGTTTGTCTTTCAAAAAAAACAACCAGCAAGCAGACAACTATTGTCCCAGTATACTTGAGGATCAAATCCAAGGGACAATGTTTTTTGGAATATTTCTAGTTTGTATCTAGTTGAACTAATGATGCTATTTATATTTTGGATTTGATTGGGTTGAGTTGAACTAATTGCACGAAGAAGTAAAAGAGTGGGATTAAAAGTAAGTTTTGATTAATGATGCATGCCATTGAGGTGGAATTGGGTTTTACCACTTCTACACACTGAAATGCATCCATAACATATCTAGGATGGATAAAACCATTCAAATGGAGCAAGAACAAGATCCACCCATTAGGTTTGGGAAATCACATAGATTTCTTTGTGAGATCGATGTATCGATACTCACAAGTCATAAATCTATGGCTACGGAGATATCCCATCATAAGTTCGCATCTAGGTATCAACCAAGTTAATCAATATTCAAATCCTTAGAATTGATGTTCTCACAACATATAAATATAATAAATCACGAAAAAAAGGTGATCAATCCACAAAACATGCATTAAACAATTAACATTAAAGTGAAGAGTTAGAAACAAGTCATGGAATGCCAAAATATGGACATGTAAGAATGAGAAGTGGGGCTAATCCCCACACCCCAAAAAGAAAGACTACTTTCTCTTCATAATAGAATCATAAGAAATAGCGCATAATAAAGATTCAAACACAATCATGATAGAGAGGATGATCATGACAAGACAAAACAATAATCTTATACTCAATGAAGAGGATGAATCAGTTGAGGGAAGTGGAGAGCACCTAGAAAAGGCATCAATGATCTCTATTTTCACTAGTTCCTTCTCCTCTCAAGGTTTGTTTTGTCAGAGAAGAGGGAGAAGGTGATAGTATGGCGATGGAAATGAACCTCTATCCACTTATGTGAATTGATGATGAACTTGATGAGGTAGAGATGAATGATATCACCACAATGGTGTCATAGAGTAGGATCATGGGGCATGTTGGTTGATGATCTTCTTCCATGGTTGATCACAGAGCATATGCCTTTCAACATAGTCGACTCAGAGAGATTTCCCTCCATGGGAGGGGGGGTCAAATATTTATAGGATCCTGGGTACGGAGAAATAGGTAAATTGTTAGTCGATGAAGCCTATTGGTTCTTAGATCAATGAAACTGTGGTCTCAATGGGTGGCAATATTGTGTGGTCATTGATTGATGGAAGTAGTGGAGTCTTAAGTTGATGTGACATCAACACTTTTTTGTGCTTTGATTTCTAGAATGTTTTTGGTAAATTAGAAATAGTCTTGTCAATCGAGGGAACATAGATCTTGTCAGTTGATGAGGTTGGGGAGCCATCGATCGAGGAGATGATAGACCGTCTGGTAGAATCCCCATTGAGGCTCAGGCATCAACCACTATGGGATCGCTAATTGATGACATTTATAAAAGACATCGGCTAGGAGCTTGCAGTTGGGCATAGAACTATTGTCGGACGATGAGGTTTCAGAACCTCATCGGGCTACCTAGTTAATGGGGAAACACTGTCGGACTTTGCTCGATGGAAGTGTTGAATTTAAGTGTTTCTACTGCAAAAAGGGTACATAAGGTGATTATGAAAATTGTGTTCATGAAAATGCTAAAGCAATGGAGGTTTATAAGGATAAAGAATGAAAAGTCAATAAAATGAAAGTAAAACATGCATGTAAGATTCACAAAATTGGATGTTATCAAGGGTGAGCTAGTTTCCACTCAAATCACATTAAAGAAAACGATATGTTTGGTTGATCACTGGCCTCTCATGGGTTGATGACCAATGGGAGTTAGCACTAGTGAGAAATACCGAAAAAAAATACCAAATGTGTACACATATACTAATGAGATCTCTAAACTGAAGACTGATGAACAATTGGTGCCAAAAAACATATCACATTTTAGTGTGTTCCTACCGATGGATTTTTAGCATTTTTACAATGATGTCATAGACCGATGGGAGATCAAAGCATCCCTTTAGAGGAACGATAGACCAATAAATCCATGGAAGCATATACATGTGGCTTAGTAATTTTGACCACCTTTTCTCTCAACTCTTGGGTATGTATACTCCCTTGCAACTCCTCCCATGCCTCATTTGTGCAAGTCATCTCAAAGGTCTAGGGTAGCAATGAGATGCCATCTATTCATGTGAACTAATGAACAACTTCAACAATCTTCATTGAGGTTGTTGTTTTCTCATCTTCTCCTCATGTGTGAGAATCATCACCCCTCCTTATGTCTTCTGGCACTAGATTAGCATAAGTGGTCTCTATTTTTAACAATCTTAGTGATCCATGTTCTTCTTCCTCTTTGAATCATGTTATTGATTTGTTCTGTTTTAGAGTTTCAACTATTTTAGTCTTATGTCTTATTTCCTTCTCTTTTTTTCCCTAGGTGATTGTGGATCTAGTGTTCAACAAAGCTTCTGGTAGAGAAATCTTATAACTTTGGAAGATTGCAACCTCCTTGTAGTTAGATAATCATGGATCTGGAAGGACAAACATCAAGATTTTCCACATGCCCCCTTCATGTAGACTTGTTCCCAATGCTTGTAAGATGATTTATATAACTTTGAATGCATGTAGTATTTACTTTACACGTGAAAATCAGTATCCTATAATTCCCTATCGAAAATATCCTAAATATGGAGTCTTGTATTGTCTAAAATTAGTGCATAAGAGGTTACAAACTTGTATTATCTATTTTAACTACACAAATGGTCTCTTGATGTAAGAAAATGATAGTTTAACACGTCCTTGCATGGATTTAGTTAGGATAAAAGAAATAACTTAATGATTGTACTTTTATGTATGAAGATAAGTTATAGGTAGATGGTATGTGATCTTCTTTCCCTAGAAATATTTTATAATTTTTATCTAGCTTTCATCTTGTCAAAATTATTTCAAAATATAACCAACATGTTAGAGATTTGTTATTCTTGTTATACTTACATGAAGAGGAGTAACCTTTGATGCATGATATGATATCCTTAAAGGGGTTCAACTTTGGTAAGGTATTGATGTCTTTAAGAACTCTCTAGTGTTTCATACCAAATGGTATAACTTGACATGGACAAAAAAACAATATATTTTACATTGACTTGAGCAGTTAGGAACTTACTGTCATACCTTGTATATCTTCTGAAGATGCATAATGTTTTGGTTTGTGTGTAATATCTCTATTTTCACTTCTATGTAACTGGATTGATGTAGTTGTAGTAGGGTAATCAACCTAATTGACCTAGTGTAATCTTAGTATGTAGTGACATGAGTCCTTAGATCTATCTCCATGGGTCATTAGGGGGAAATACTGAAACCAGATTATGTTGCAGAAATCTATGAATTTTGAGAAGATGCTTGGAGCATATGTTGTTGAATATATACAGGTCTGTGTGGTTAATACACCCCAACATCCACAAGATTAATGACATATTAGTGTAATTGATGTCCCAACATTAAATGACAAGATAAACTTGAAGGAGAACCACTATGGTCGTGTCTCCATTTTTGGTGGGTTGATACCGTACATTTGGTATCATGACTTGTATACTTATTATGGAGTTGAGTTATGTGGATCCACCCATGAGATAGTATCCATGATAGAGCAATCATGAGACCACTCTATTTTTGTGACACTTCACTTCGACCATAGATTTTGGGTAGAGATCAAGTGGAACCCAAATGTCCTTGGATTTCATTCCGATTTCTAGTTTGTTCTTCACAACAACTGGTTACAGTTTTAGTGGTACACCTTAAACTGCCTAGAGCGTAACAAATGTAAAATATGTTGTGTACCATAGAAATTTAAGTTTAATTGGTAAGGACTATGGATGAGCATATGGTGTGTAATTTTCTTCTTGCAATAATAGATAATCTTTATAATAGGTATCAATGGAATAAAATATATAACTATTATAAGAGTGTACTTTAATTAAAATACCATTCTGATTATTTAAATCTCTATTGCGAAGTTCACTGAATACACTACAAAGTAGTACATGTTTTTTCTGTTATATCATATAGTTGGGAGTTTGGATCTCACCCCATGGTTTATGCACATCGTTTTGGTCCTTTATCATGTTTCCTAGACAACGACGAAGATCATCGACCCGATGAAGGTCAATCCTAGTTGGAGGTAGGTAATATCTACATGAAGGGATCCTAGAGTTGGGTTATGTTAGTGTGAGCTTCTTTTTGAGACTAAGTGTAGCTTATGTACAGCGGTAATAGTCGATTGTAGTCTCTATGCACTACGGTCTAGGATGATAATCTTTATAAAATGTTTTATACTCAGCTTGAGATTCTGACATGTGTTTCTAGCCTTTATGTCAGTATTGTTATAATATCATGTTTTGTGATAATCTCTTTTATGATATATGTGATATTTGTCACCATGTAGTAAACTATTAATATGTATTTGACATGAAACATATGAATTCAAGGCTATATGATATCCATCTTTGATGTTATATGAAATTCTTGGACTCATGTTTCTACTATGTGGTTATGCTTTATATGAGCATTCTTTTTAAGTTGTATTTTGGTTTTGAGTAATCCAACTCTTGTGGTGGTGGGACATCACAACTACCCAATACAAAAAACCCATATACCATTTTGATCGGGAAAGCATTACTTACAATCCTATTAGAATATTTTGGGGATGAGTCATTTTTTAACTAATGTTTAAAGAGAATATATATGCATTTTCATATTCTTGGACATGTGGAAAAATGACTAAATTAATTTATGAAATATTGTATTTGAATATCTTGACCATGATGATTAGTAGAAGACATCAAATGTAACCTAACTTATTAGTTTTTTCCAAGTAGAGTGAAATGATTTATGATTTAAACAATGAACATGGGGGATGATAATTTGACATATAAACTAGTGTTAAGGGATGGGTTAGGATGACCCTTGAATAGATATGTACAATAACTAGACAAAATAATCTTCAAAAATTGGAAACCAATTCATGATATACGCTTTTAGCAAGTTTCCTGAGTCATGTGACTCAAATATTTAATAAGATTCTAAACCAAGGTACACTCATACTCCTTCTCAAATATACTAGTGGTATTTGAATGATATATTTTATGTAGCTCTTTAGCTTAATTTTTTCTATCCATTTATTTGATGTAATTCATTCAATTCGAATACTCTTTTAGGTCTACATATATATAGTGAAGAGAACCTCAAAGATAATTAAGATGTCTTCTTATGATTTCCTATATAGTGTTTGGTAATTGTGACCTCCTTGAATTAGAATGATGAAACTTGTATGTATTAGGTTACATTCTAAATTATCTTTTAAAATCTAGGTCCATGAAGCTTGGTGACCCTCCCAATTATGTCACAAAGTCTAGAATGATGGATCCCTGAATAATGTTGGTTCATTATAATTTGGAAATTCATAATTTTAAACACATTTTGTCTTATAACCGAATGTTTTTTATCACATGTTGATTATTTCATATATATGTCTTATCATAGATGCTTTCTATTCAATATAACCAACTCGTCTATTCAAATATAGGTTCTAAATTTATTTGTATTTATGGTGCCTTATTTATATTAATTTAAGTTTCAAATATAGCAAGGATATGGGATTGTGAGTTTGATGTGTTAATGATCTACCTATAGGTGGACCATGATGTGCATCCTAATAGATAGTGTACATTATTAGTTACAATCTACCATTAATATACAACCAAATCTTTTTACAAACTCATGTAACTCGTTCATAAATGTGTGCAACATATGATTTTGATGTTTGTGTGACACTCTATTAGTCTTATGCAGTGTGAACTTTTGATCCTCCAAGTAGAAGTCTCAAGTTCATGTGTTAAAACATCAAGATGTTATAGTTGGTATCAGAGCATGAACAACACCTTAAACATAATAATTTCTCATGGTACAAAAACTACAAAACTATTTAAATATATACATATAGAAACCCTAAGTCACATGTCTATGAAAGATCTTGCATTTTATGTAAGTAACCTAGATAATCTACAAATAGGTGTTGACTTGCATAATTTTCAATATATTTCTCTTGTTCTTCTTCTTATACTACCCAGTGGTATGGAATGTAGGTTTATTGTAATGAGGAAGTGAGGTACTATATATTGTGAAACCATAGACATATGATTACATCATATCCTTCAGGTACCAGCATTAAAACATACCATGCTCTTACTATTCCTTAGTTAAACCATATTATACTTCCTACATGTGTAGTAACTCCTTTTGGTTTTGGTTTGATTCAAAAGAAGTATGGTGGTTTTCCGTAACATTTTTACACATGAGAGAAAACCTATTTGAAGTATATGTATATATGTATATTAGTAAGAAGGTGTTAAGTCACACATGAAGGAGGTAGGTATCCATGCAATTTGAGAGAAAAAGTTATAATGTCAATTTTGTTAAGAGTTCAAAGAGGATAGATGTAGTACGTAGAACATATAGAGAAATGATAACAACTAGTATAGTAGGTACCCTATCATAAATAAACTTGATTGATGATAATATAATGATATATTATGATATTAGTTTGACATTGAAGAATTTAGATTTTGTTTTATTCATGTAAAATGAGTTTAGAGCATGAAATCCTAGACAGTCTAGAATTGTATATGATACACATTTCTTATTTGTTTGAACTATATTAGCTAGTAGGATCACATACATACATGTAGGTATATTCATATAAGTTCAAATATGAAATGTTAGATATGGTTTTGGAACAACATGGGCCTCAAGATCTTTTAAAAGAAGGACATGCATGAAGGAACAATTATCAGGGTGAACTATAGAGATAGTAAACCTAACTTGGGAAAAGGTCTAAGTAAATAACTTCCAAATTATGTGAAATTTGAGACATGTAAAATATTAAATATGTGAATGATGAAATATCCAATTCTCAATCCCTAGATAATCATATTCTAAGTATATGAGTAGATTCACCTAGTGTGTGGTTTTTATGAAATGTTGAACCCTACAATGTTGGTGAAAGGACCTAAACCTAGAGAGAAGAGGCTATTGAATGTATATAAGAAACTCCATATGGGTGAGGGAGAGGGCCCAAAACCCTAGAGATAGTATATGATATGAGATCTCCACGGTGAGCCTAATACTAGCTAAGTGTATATATGTGAAGGAAGCTATAGGGTGAACCCACTTGTTAGATATGGGTATACATGGGTAGAAATGTTATGGTTGGAAAATAATGCCTTGACTTAGATATGTATTCGATTGAGTGCCTAAAGCATGTACATCATATCTTCATTTACATGTGAGATAAATATGATACCTTAATGTCAATAATGAAATTGTTACCTATATGATCTATGATGCATAGATGAAACTCAATTGATCAAAGAATATGGTGTATGTTTTTGAGCTACTAAGATCAACTTAAGCTATATTATGTGTACCCCTAGATAGTTTAAAAAAATTATATCGATATATGACTTTGGATTTAAAGAATTTATTGACGATAGTTCACATTATTAAAATGTACATATTTTCTCAATATAAAATATACTTAAATATTATAAATATATCATAACATTTGGTGGTATCTTGCACAATATGAGTATATACACGTAGCTAGTTTGTGAAACACATATATATTTCATGAGAATGCTTAGTAATTTGAGACATGTGATAGATTTTAATGATGGTGTTACTAGAAAGGATATGTCATATTTTGATCACCCTATCTTTAGTTTGCTAAAACTTTGAAAATGAAATTTCTCCTAAGGAGAGATAAATGTATCATTGTAGATCTATTGAAGAAGTTTGAAAGAATGACTTGATCAATAATTGGATTAATGTTTATTTTGAACAATTTTTTTTGTTATTGATTCTTGGAGTTTCAAAATGACTTTATACTTGTCTGTGAGACCTATTATGTTGATTTGGATCTAAGGTTACTGGTTTCGAAATTCTAGATGTCATTTAAAATTTTTAATTGTTTTGGGACAAAACATGATATTTTGGATTATAAATTAGTCAGGTGGAAAACTAAATAATTTTTGGATGAAACTTATTATGAAAGTTAATTTTATGATTTTGAAGGTTTGGTTAAAATGTCATATAAATCTAATTTTTTTATAGGACAAATTTTTTGTTGACAACTTTGGTTGAGCTGATTTATGTGATTTGTGGGAATTTACATTATTCGTAGTGATATTGTTAATTTTTAAAACCTTCATATCCCAATTTCAGAACGATATGAGTTTTGGTATGTATATTCATAGATATGTTTTATATTATTCATGGTTTTATAAAAAAAATGATGTTTACATAATTGTAAATTTCCTTATTTTTCCTTAGAAAACAAGGGATTTTTTCTGGAATATTAATGAACTTTTTTGCAAAGCAAATTACAATTTGTGTAAAATTGTATATATCCTAACCCTAGAAATATTTTTTGGTGTTTGGACTTTGTTTGGTGACTAATAAGCCCCCCTAAGATGACTACTAGAACATTTTTATATCAATATCATCATCTACATCCAAACCTTGATACCAAACCCTACTCCTTCAAGATCAACACCTCTCCTTATACATAACAAGCATCCTTTGTGGAAGCAATTTATAGAAACTTGAATAGCCTTCAATCAAACAAGATGACACCATATCCACATAGATGTTCTTAGACTTGTATATGATTAATATAAAGAATCAAGACCTTGCACCCATAATTTTGAACTTGTTTCCCCATTATTATCCACCTTAAATGGACTTTAGGAGGATGAACTCAGTTAGACACAACCATAATGATGGCTTTGATGTTGTGGTAAATACACATAGGTTGGGGTATCATCAAAAGTATGTATAGGGTATTGTGTTATAAATCCCCAATCTGGGGCATCATCCTATGAAAGATCTTAAAAGCTCAAAGCATAGTGGTTATTTATTTATAACTTTTAGACATCACAAAAATTGACCATATCCGTCAAGGATCCTTGAAACTTTTGGAGTTGGCATATTAAATCATCTGCTAGCCTATCATGAGTTTACACTCGTTGGAGCATTCGTTGGAGGTTGTTATCTATGTTCACAGAGAAACATAAATGCACATTGGTTCAGGGGTCATAAGGGAATGGTTCATCTAGAAGGGTCAGATAGTGGTCTATCTGCAAGGATGCGATAAAAGTTGGTTGAGAATAGATCTAATCCAGTTTGTATAGGCCCATCTCCTTTTAGTGCATTTTGTCTTCTTTTTGGCCTAGACATGTATGAAGTAGACCTAAGATCTTATTCAGCCTAGAAATGTATGAAGTAGACCTATGATCTTGTAATGTACGTTTATCTTGCATTTAACCAAGATAATGCTAGGGTTATCAAAATATATCATGTCCATATAATATTTTGACTGGAAAACATGATGTAAGAACATGTGGCATTAGATTTGGAGTTCAAAAATTAATGTGTTCATGTTTTTAGGAATATATATATGTTGTTATATTTTTCAAATCTCATAAAGTGGAATAAATAATTGATTAAATATTAGTTTTGACTATGTCGATCCTGTTGACCCTTATAAGATACCAAATGTAACCAGTCTTAATAATTTTTCTAAGTAACATGAATTTGATTTTAGACACCTTAATATGACTAATTAACATGATAAATGGATGATGTGATATATGAACTAGGGTTTATATATGGGTTAGGATGACCCCCAGGAGAATAAGAACATTAACTAAGCTATAATAATCTTCTAGAATTGGATCTAATTCATGACATACACTTTGACCTAGTTGATTGATTGTTGTCACTCGAATATTTAATATCATTTTGAACCAAAGTACACTATTATAAATCTTCATATATATACTTATTGTATTCAATTATTTCTTCTTTATATCCCTTTTAATTGTGTTGGGCTATGAATTTGTTTGAGCTACTTCATTCCCTAATGAATGATGTTTTGAGTTTGTTCATGTATCTCAAAGAAAACCTTGAATATAATTACAGGGTCTCCTTATGATATTTGTATTGAATATAATTAAGGTGTCTCCGTATGACTGTTTGTATAATTCTGAATACATTGTGACCCCCTTGAATTAGAGTTATGTTTTTTATGTGTTACATTCATCCTACAATTATGTTACCAAACCTTAGGCAATGAAGTCTAGTGACTTCACACAAATATGTTATGAAGTCTAGGGTGATGGATCCTTCCATAATATTGTTCCAACATAATGGGGAGGTTCATTATTTAAAACATGTTTACTTACATAAATGAATGTTTGCATTCACATCTTGAGTTTTCCCTTTATAAGCCATTCAAACATAATTATTTTGCGATATAACAATTTTTTTTATTTCTATAAAATGTACCAATGTGTTTGCATTCATGACATCATGTGTTAATGATTTTAGATTTGTATATAGTGAGATGTGATGTGTTTTGAGTTGTTTATAGGTGGATAATGTCATAGATATTGTAATTGGGACGTCCCCAGATTTATTAAAACTTAATCTGATGTGTGACGTCCAAATTGAAACCTCACCTCAGCGAGAATCCCAATTTAAACATCACACACTAGGCTATGAAAGAGAAAACTAGATGAAGTCAGAAGGAAACAATAGTAGCACATTCACATGAACAATAATAAAACCATACAACACATGTTCACCATTCAACATATAATTACATAATGAATTGTTACAACATTTGATATTACATTTTGAACAACAAACTTTAACATGTACATGTACTACCACTAAACAACAAGATCTTAAGACAACAGGTCCACCTGTACATCAACTCGCCACACAAATCTCAACTATCTTGGTTCTTCAAGATCATATGTCCACAACCTAAACAAAACATTACATGTGGTACACGTCAGCACAATATTTAAGAATATTGTACTGAGTACACCTACGTGTCTTTTTATGTACCTATCATTACTAAGCTTGGAAATAAGATAACACTAGTTTTTTTTATATTCCATACATTTCTATGAATAGGACAACGTTCCTTTCTCTCTCTAGGATGGCTCTGTTCCATCTCTAGTTTGGGGGCATTTCACCATGGTCGGTGCTGGCCTGGCTGGACCATCCAAAACCACCACCACTGCCGCCAGAACCACCACCACCAACATCCCCTCCACCCCTTCCTTCCCTGTCCCCCCACCCCCAACCCATCAACCTCCCTCTTAACCCCTTCCCCCTCGTTGGCTCTGATGGATGCTCGCTTGGATGGTCTGATCCTCACGCAGACGTCACAGCCGGTAGAGCATGGGCGGAGACCCTTGCAAGATTGATGTCAGCCCAGAAGAACTATCGTCCGGTGGTGCTGCCTGAAGACCCCAAAGGCATGTTCTTCTGACCCGAGGATGGAAGGCTATGGAAGAATTTCACCCCACCAGTAGTGAAGGATCTGGATGACTTGCACAAATGCTCTGTCATTGATTAGGTGATGGGGAGGAAGGTTGTTATCCAACAGATGTATGGGTGGATGATCAGGATGTGGAAACCGGTGGGCGAACTCCAAGTTTCACCTCTCAAACATGAACTTTTTCTGGCGAGGTTTGCCAATGAGGGGGATAAGAGGATCGCCCTAGAGCAAGGACCTTGGTTCTTTGAGAACCAATTGGTCCTAACTCAAAGATGGTCTCCACAAGCTGATGTTCGTCATGCTGCCCTCACCTTGGCGCCCATCTGGGTGACCTTCCTAGACCTGGGGAGGCATTGGATGAGAAGGGTGCATTGGACGAGAAGGGTGATGTCCATCATAGGGTAAGCTTTGGGTGTCCCGAAAGTTGTCGACTTTTGGCTTGACGGGAATTTCGTGGGAGCCCCCCACCTTTGAATCGAAGTCGGAGCTGACGGGGTGCCGTCTCCAGTTGCGATGGTGGAAATGCCTGAGGGTGATGCGCTCAAAATCAAAGTGCTTTATGATGCTCTACCCGAACACTGCCTTGAGTGTAAGGTGTTCGGTCATTTGCCAGGGGCGTGCCCGGGGGAGAGGGTGGCCCATGACGAACCACCGGTGATCGAGGGAGGTCCTGGAGCAGACGACTCTAGAGGAGGAACAAAAGAAGAAACGCCATGGGCAAGGAGAAGTTGAATGATAGCTCTATTCTGACTGCACACAATGTGGTGGAAGATGGTGGAGCTAGGGACCTACTTGAGGGATTTGAGGGGAGATCACAAGAGGAAGGAGGGGAGATAGACCGTGGTGCAGATGCTTACCAGGTTGGAGATAACCCATTGGGGGGGATTGAAACACCTAAAGTGTAGAACCGGGAGGAGTGTGGCCCCAATGAGGAGATTGTTGCAATTGTCACAGAGGAAGTAGAGGTGAGTGAGATTGAAACCTCAGCGAATCCTTTTCATGTTCTGATTCATCAGGAATCTGAGGATGTCACCTTGCCAACACTGAGAAGGGTCAACACCAGATCCCAAGGGACTAGTAAGAGCTCAAGTGACAGCAGCTACGCTGGAGCAAGGGGAAGAGGGCCGAGCATCCGTGGAAGGGGTGTTGTCTCCAACCTGTCAAGATGAAGCTCCTCACCTGGAATGTTTGCGACACGTCCCTGCCTAGCAAGCAGTGAACACTACGACATGTGATTGGGGAAAGGAAAGTTAGCATCATCATCTTTGTGGAAATGAGAATCAAAAGGTCAGTTGGGCAGAGGATTAATACTTTATTTCCTAATGATTGGGAGGTAGTGTCTAATCTCAATGACATCGATGGAGCCAAAATCGCTGTGGGCTGGGACCCCAGGATTTGGGATATCCAAATGATACATAGCACGTCTCAACTGGTCCTTCTTAGTTGTATTAATGCGGGTGGTTGACACTGTGTGATCTCTATTGTGTATGGGTCCAACTCCGAATGTGAAAGAAGAAGCCTGTGGGATACCATTGTTGCTTCCACGCAATATGAGTTACCTCAACTTGTGATAGGGGATTTCAACCAAGTTCGTCGTGCGAGGGAGAAAAAGGGTGGGTTGCCCATCTCGGATTCCGTTTTTAGCAAGTTTAATGTTGCGGTGGATGCGGATAATCTCTTTGAGATCAACACCAAAGGGGGAATCATCACGTGGCATAATAAGAGGAAACCTGTTCGCAGAATATCCAGCAACCTGGATAGAGCCCTAGTCAATGAGAAGTGGCTGTAAATCTTCTAGAATGTTGCCATGAATTTGGGTGCGCATCCTAATAGTGACCATTGTTGGATGGCAAAACGGGCCCCTAACAAACCTTTCTGGTTCCTCAACCATTGGGTTTCTTGGACGAGTTTTGAGGGAGTGGTGAAGGAAGCGTGGGGGAAGGAGATTGAAGGAAACCCAATGTCCAGAGTCCTCAATAAATTGAAGAATGTAAAACTTTCTTTGAATGCTTGGTCAAAAGGCTTGATGGACCTCCCGAATTTGATCAAAGAAGCGAGAGCAAGCTTTGAGGTTGTTGCTACCAATCTCATACATGACCCAATGTCTGAGAATCTTATGATAGCTGAAGAGAAGGCTAGTATGTGGGTTCTACAATTAGAAAAAGCCGAAGAGGTAAGTTTTTGGCAGAGAAGCAGAATGAAGTGGATTCGCGATGGTGATTGCAACTCCAAGGTCTACCATGCTACTGTGAAGAAAAATAATATGAAGGATCACATCCACAATCTTATTGACTCAGATGGGAGGTTGGGGGACAAAGAGACTAAGATTGGCAACTTGGCGGTGGAGTATTTTAAAAATGTGTATAATCAGGGCACCTGTTTGGCGGATACCAGTTGTCCCCTACCACATAAACTAACTGATGTGATGAATAGAGAGTTGCTGAAATTAGCCTCTAATGAGGAGATTAAAGCTGCTACCTTCTCGATTGGGGCTTCTAAAGCATCGGGACCGGATGGTTTCAATGCGAAATTCTTTCATGCCTGTTGGGATACGAGTGAAGACGGCTGCCGCATAGTTCGCTGGTTTCTTTTGGGTGGCAGAATGGTTAGGCAGGCTAATCATGCCTTCATCAAGCTCATTCCTAAGCAGAAGGAGGCCTCCAATATGAATGGATTTTGCCCAATAGTGTGTTGCTCGGTCATTTACAAAATTGTGGCCAAGGTTATTGCGGGTAGATTAAAACCTTTGTTGCCATCTATTGTGTTTGTGAACCAGTATGCGTTCATCAAAGGTAGGTCCATAGCGGACAACACGCTTCTGGCCTCAGAGTGTCATAGTCAAAAACTGGTCCAAAAAGACTTGCATTAAGGTTGACATTTCTAAGGCCTATGACCATGTCAGCTGGCTTGGGCTGTGGAGCACTATGAAGGCGATGGGGTTTGATAGTAAGTTTATTGAGATAATCAAACAATGCATTGAGACTACTTCCTTCTCTATTTTAATCAATGGTGTTCCAAAAGGGATGTTCCAGGCATCTAATGGTTTGAGACAGGGTGATCCCCTATCCCCCCTCTTTATTTCTATTATCATGGAAAACTTATCCTATCTAACCAATGTTGTGGGGGATGTTGGATTAGTGAGAGCTTTTAAAGTACAGGGCACTAAGGTCCTTAATCAAATGATTTTTGCGGATGATGTCCTCTTTTTTATATCGGGACATGTTAAGTACCTCAGGGGTCTTAGAAGGATTCTCCTTGTTTTCGGGAAGATCACTAGACTCTACATCAGCGACATCAAATCCCGTATCTTCTTCTCCAAGTCATGCGATACTAGGAGAGGCAGACTTAAAGATATTATTGGGGTATCTGAAGGCAGCTTTCCGATTAGATATATGGGTGTGCCTATATCTGGTAGAGTGGGGAAAGGAGCAAATTAGAAGAGATGTGTTGATAGCTTGCGTAATGTGGTAGATAAATGGTCTAGCATCCACGTCTCTATGACTGGTAGGGCAGTACTGATCAATGTGATGCTGATTAGCAAAATTAGATATTGGTACATGCTTGCGGAAATATCAGAGTCCATCATGGAGAAGTTTAGAGGTGTCATTGCTAGTTTCTTCTGGAGCACCAATACACATGCAATAGCGTGGAAAATGATTGCGCAGCCGTATCACTGTGGCAGTCTGAACATCAAGGATCCTGGTAGCTTGGCTTGGGAAGCTACTTCTAGGAGGATTCACGAGCTACTGACCAATTTGAATTCCATGTGGGCTGGCTGGATGAGCAAGAGATACTTCAGTATTGAGCATAGCGTAAATGAAGGGAAGGTTTCCAGATGTTGGAGAAAAATGCAGAAAGTGTGGCTGCATATTAAAGACAATTACAGCAGCAATTTCGGCAGGTGGTATCTCTTTAGCAACCAGAAGCCATGGATCATCCAATGCTTCAACCCTCGGGTAGTTTGGGATCCATTCCTTTGGCACAAGGGTAGATGTCCCAAATGGAGCTTCTACTCTTATAGAGCTATTATGAAGCGTCTACCTACCAAAGATAGACTCATGAAATGGGGTCTGAATGTTGAGCATCACTGCCTGCTATGTTCTGTGGAGGATGAAACTCACAAACATTTGTTTTTTAAATGTAAACACTCCAAATACCTTTGGACTAGAATGGCTTTGAAGTTTGGATGGGGAGGCTTACCTCCAGATAATATGGATGATATTATCATCTGGATGTTTGAGAAGACATACAACAACAAAAAAGATAGACCCTTGGTGGGTGTAATTTTCATAAGCATCATCCATTTTGTGTGGACGGAAAGGAACAAAAGGTTTCACGGGAAAGTAGCATGCGACAATATCTTAGGGTTTGATACTATTGTAAATATGATGAGATGGCATGTTTAGGCTAAGCCAAACCTCTTGAGGGGGGTCAATACTCATATAGCTCAGAGTTGGGATCTCTTGTAGATCTTGTATAGTATTTGGGATTTTTTGTTCTCCCTTATACGCCTTTTTTGTTGATATTTAGTGATATTTTACCTTATCCAAAAAAAAAGAAAAAACTAATACTTGGCAGTTATAAAGAAATATAAGAAAAGCATATACTTGCACTAACATGTTTATTAACAAAAGAGAACACATATTTTAAGCTCATTTTCCATTATATCATCCATGCATTGACCACCAAAGGTTGAATGCACTAAATGTGGACTCTGATCTCCAAACCATGACATAAACACGATTAAAACTTAGCGGAAGAGAATCGGTAATCAGCGGAAGACAAAAATCACGGGAAATTAAAACTTTTCGTGACAAGAGCTTGAATCCATAAAAGCTTCTTTCATAAAGATAGATAAACTATTTACATCTCAGGATAATTACTTCTCGAGTAATTATATACATCAAGATACAAAATCTCAAGATTACTATACAAAAGACTCCAAGACCTGAGAGTACAGAGGACACATAGGACTGACTCTAACTACACCACATGGCAGGACAAATCTCCACCTGAGATTACTGCTGCCCCTGGTGCTGCTGCTGCTGAGACTGGTCACCTGTAGGCTGGTTCCTTCGTCTCCGACGTCCACCTAAAAAGTTGAAGCCTACGGGGTGAGACAATTATACATAATTGTCCAGAGAGAGTTATAACTCTTCGCCAGAAGCTTTATTATAACATCAAAGATTATTTTAAATAGTAAAGCCTTCAAAGCATTCTATAACAGTTGCAGGTATAACAAGATCTCTACAATTTAGGAGATATGGAGAATATCAACATTATTGCAATGTAACATCAATCAACTAACTTGGAGTCATCTCTAACAAGTTATACTACATGGTTGATTATGTTTTACAAACAACATTATGCCCTGTGGAGATGAGGCTTACCACTCATACTCCAACTGATCACTGAGAAGCCGCATCAGTATCATACATAGGTCATTAAGAGAGCCGGATTCTCATGACCTTCACCTTCCTCAGTCAGTAAGAGGATCACTTGTAGGACATCTCGTGTCTCTACTACTATAGCTCACTAGGGTAAACTGGTCCTTCGCTATTCTAGAGTCACAGTGGCGTTCTGTACTCTCTTCGTCATCAGGAGGTTTCATGTTTACCTACCACTGATATGGATATCTGTGCTTTCTTCGTCATCAGGAGGTTTCATGTTTACCTACCACTGATACGGTATGGAACTATAGTGAAGGATGGATGGATTCCACATCTACATCACTTTCCTACACTAGGATGTAAGGTTCTACACATCCATGTACCCCACATACTCAAAAGTATGTGCTCCAGGAGTTCCCCGAGGAAAACCTGTTTCACCATCACTTAATTTCTGACAATGATGGATCTATGATCAGGGCGCTACATTATACTTGATTAGTTAGGTACATTCAGTATTCTTTAACAACATACATTTTTCTTCAAACAATAACAGTAGCATAGCAGCTATAAAAGAAGAATACTAAATGTAACAGGCCTAACTCATATCAATCATCATTTCTCATTATCCTCATCACAAGTCATCGCTAAGGCATGACCTTGATGGTATTCATGGCTCTCATAGCCCATTATCAACATAGGATGCCACTGGCAAGGCATCAGATTACTTTACTTATTCATAAGGCTAACAGCATGCCTTTAATGAATATAACATCAACATCCATACCTGGATATGATTACCTTCATATCAGAACCTGCATGGTTAATACATCTGATAAAGGTAATACAAAAATAAGGAATGTACTTCCTACTCTTGTCATAAGAGTTAAATCTCTAATTCACATCAAATAGAGTTTAATACTCAAAAGCATGCCATTTCCCTTGAATTAGGGTTTACTATTACATGTCATTACCCTTGAATTAGGGTTTACTATTCACATCAAGGTGAATTAAACTCATAACATCATCATGTATGAGTAACATCTTCATTGATGCTCTTGGATTAGTTAAAGGTTCATCATTTATCATAATTAGGGTTTCTATGACCTCACCCAGATGGACCATACCCTAATTATGCTCACTTATGTGCATCAGAGATGCTTTACTTGAGTTTCCACTTAAAAAGGGTACTTTCTCTCTCTAGAAGTACTTTCTCTCTCTATAAGTACTTTCTCTCTCATCATAATGTTAGGTGATGTCAACATCACTCTAAAATAGGTTAGATTGAGTCATCATAGGCTAACATAGCCAAAAGCATCACCATTATGTGATTAGAGTTACTTTCTCTCTCTAGGGTACTTTCTCTCTCTAGAGTACTCTCTCTTTCATCATACTAATGGTTGATGGTAACATTAGACTAGATCAAGTTGGATAGAGTCATTATGACTAAAAACATCATTCTCATGTAATTAGGGTTTGAATTGAGCAAGGTATAACTCAATTGACCCTTTAGGGGTATTTTGGTAATTCACCCCATTGATCATCATTATGGTCAAAAACCTTAGTCAAATAACCCCTTACTATCCTAGATTATCATTAGGGTTTGATTTGGGCAACATTGCACCATTTACATCATCAAATGATTGAATGAGGTCAACCTTGAATCACATTGATTGATTTCAATCATTAATCATCAATTGAGTTGAGATTGGTTGAAAGTGTTGACCGTTTGCCCACTTTGACTTTCCAAGACCGCGAGCCTCCTTCTAACTCCAATACCGCGAGCCTCCTTCTAATTCCAAGACCGCGAGCCATCATGCATTCAAGACTGCGAGCCATCATGCATCCAAGACCGCGAGCCATCATGCATCCAAGACCGCAAAGACTCCAATTGAGGTTAAGACCGCGAGGGTAATGAAGACCATTTAGCTAGTTTGACCTCAGGACCGTGAGCCTCCTCTCGGTCTTGAGACCGTGAGCCCCCTCACGGTCTTGAGACCGCGAGCCCTCTCACGGTCTTGAGACCGCGAGGCTCTCATGGTCTCAGCCGCTTGGTCCTTCAATCAAGACTCAAAGATGCAACCGATAATGTCAATCGAGGTTGAAGCCTTCAAAAGGTCCCATCTGTGTTGACCACCTATGGATTGGGTTAATTAAGGTTATTCTTAACCAATTGGTCATTCAATTGACCCTAAATTGTTGACCAATTATGATTGAAATCGATTCAATTAGGATCTATCAATGTTCACCCATCAACACTCAACAATGTGTATCAACACAAGGTTGGACCCTTCAATTGAGCTCCAATTGGGCCCAAACTTGGCCCAAACGGTCTTGAGGTCATGTGGGTGGACCCACATGGTCTTGAGACCGTTTGCCCAAGATTTCATCAAAATCTAAGGTGATTTGATAGGGGTTGAACCATGATTGAGTCACAAAACAGAATTTTGATTAAATTGATAACTTATTTGCAATTGGGTCCTCAATTGGTCAAATTACTCAACCCTAGACCTTCAAACGGTCTTGGGTGATTGTCCTCTCGGTCTTGAGACCGTTTGGATGAGTTCCAAACGGTCGTGAGACCGTTTGCCCATCAAATTTTGGATTCTAGTGCAAATTCGTCAAGGTCTGACCCATTGAGTTGATGATCGTGTCAATATTTTATTGCAATGTAATTTGGTGTAGTTGTACCTTCAATTGGTCAACTATCCTTGACCCCAGACCTCCAAACGGTCTTGGTTGATTTCCCTAGCGGTCTTGAGACCGTTTGGTGACCCCCAAACGGTCTTGAGACCGTTTAGGTCAATCAACCCTAAAAACCCTAATTAGGTCACCATAATTTCAGTACTGATTTTACCTAGGGTTAGCCCTAGTATTCACCCTTCAACTCTTAGCCCGTTTGTAATTAGACCATCAAACTTGGTGAGTTGTTAATTAACATAATTTTGAACAGTAATCTCATACGGTCAACGCCTGGTCAACGCCCTTACACGGTCTTGAGACCGTTTGCCCAAAAAGGCAATTTCAGACCTGTTTGAAAATCAGGAATACTTTCAAATAAAGTTGTTACTTAAAAAGGTCATATCTACCGATTCCTTTGGAGTTAGCCTCCCAAATTTTGATGGTAATTATCCTATATAATTAGGAACAGGTTTCTTATACGGTTCACGCCCAGTCAACGGGGACAAACGGTCTTGGAGACCGTTTTCCCTGTCGCGGTCTCGAGACCATTTGCTCACCTCGCAGTCTTGAGACCGAGAGAGCAAACTTTTGAGACCGTTTAAGGAAGTGAAAAGCGGTGGCTTTTTCTTGGAAATCACGCCTTCATCTCCTAGCTCAATAACAGTACGAATATTCCATGGATTTACTTGAAAAATAGCAGGGAAAAGTAGGGAAACACTAAGAGCTATCATCCAATCCGCATATAAAGATGCACATAGTAAAGCATGGGTTTAGAGTTATAAAACCCGCCTAAACCTTGCTTCTTGAGCTCCAAGCTTTCAAGCTCCAAGCTCTAATGGCTTCCTTGAGTTCTTACAGGTTGGCCAAGGTGAAAACTCCAAGGAAGGATGAAAAGAGACGGCTAGAAAGGTAGGGTTTCAAGAATTAGCCATGAAGATGACCTTGAATTCGAGTTCTAACCATGGAATTAAGCAAGAAGAGGGGTTTAAACCTACCTTGCACCCCTTGGTCGTCCTCCTTAGCTCCAAGGTAGTCCTTGGTCGTCTTTGGTGAAATGAAACAGTAAGGGAACGAAGGGTGAGTTCCCTTGCAACTAAGGGAAGGAGAGCTTATATACATGGGGTAGGATTTTCAACATTTAGTTCATAAGTTGTCCATAATTCCAACTAGGTCCCTCCTTCTTTACTTGATCGCCCCTTCCTCTTTAATCAAAGGACAAACCTTCTCTTAAGGTCTTAGGAAAAGAAGGTAAAGGAGAGCAAACTAATAATGAGGTACATACATAAAGAAATATTGCACATATACCCTGATTATTCAATCACAAGGCATATCTCATAACTTGATAATTCAATTGAGGTGACTTCCTCATCATTTCTTCTCTAAATGATGGCAAGAGTCTAAAAGATACATTATATGACATATTTTACAATTTACATCCCTTAATTTGGCTAAATTGCATTTTACCCCAAACTAGGGTTTCTAGCACCGGGATTGCTTCCACAGCTGCACCTTGGTGCCCCAGCTTGGGAAATCCCTCAAACTTTGCTAAGAAGATTTCTCATGATGTCTCAACATCAGAGGAACATCTCATCATGTGCAAATTGCAAGCTAACCCTTTTAACTGGGTAAATTGCACATAGGTCCCTGTATATCAAAACAATGCTACTACTTTAAATAAAAGGAGCAAATACTGAGATATATGTTTCTGAGAACTTAATTACATGCTCAGAGTTAATCACAAGGATTTAATTACATATTTAGGCAAAACACCTAGGGTTAACTCATAACCCAGGTCAGAGATGTTACAAATTATCCACCCCTTACAAGGATTTCGTCCCCGAAATCGATAAAACATACTAAGAGAAAAGGGCAGGATACTTCCTTCTCATCTCATCCTCTAACTCCCAAGTGGCTTCTTCAATACCACGATGGTTCCAGAGGACTTTCACAAGACTTATATCTTTCTTCTTTAACTTTTTAATTCGTTTATCAAGGATTGACACTGGTCCCTCCTCATAGGATATGTCATCATTCAATTCTACTTCCATGGGTTGTAGAACTGACTCGGGGTCTGGTGACATTTCTTCAACATAGAAATGTGAAACACAGGATGTAACCTCTGTAATTCTGGAGGAAGTTCTAGTTTATATGCTACCTTTCCAATCCGTTCAATGATTGGATAAGGCCCCATATATCTAGGAGCTAACTTCCCTTTCCTTCCAAAACGAAGGACCCATTTCCAAGGTGAGACCTTAAGATACACTCTGTCTCCAACCTGGAACTCTAAGGGTCTACGACGTTTGTCAGCATAAGATTTTTGCCTATCCTGAGCAGCCTTAATCTTATGTTGTATAACTTTAATCTTTTCTGTGGTTTGCTGCACCAGGTCAGGACCTAACAACTGGTGCTCACCAGTCTCAAACCAACACAAGGGTGATCTACAACGTCTACCATATAAGGCTTCATAAGGCGCCATATCAATACTATGCTGATAGCTATTGTTATAGGCAAACTCTATCAAGCTTAGGTGTAGATCCCAACTTCCGGTGAACTGGAGAACACATGCTCGCAACAGGTCTTCTAAGGTTTGTATGGTCCTTTCCGACTGTCCATCAGTCTGTGGATGAAAGGCTGTACTAAACCTTAGCTTGGTGCCTAAGGCTCTGTGCAACTGTTCCCAAAAACGACTTGTAAACTGAGGACCTCTGTCAGAAACTATTGTGACAGGAACTCTGTGCAAACGTACTATCTCTTGAACATACAACTCTGATAACCTTTAAGCAGAATAGGTTGTTTTGACAGGTAAGAAATGTGTTGTCTTAGTCAACCTATCAACAATTACCCAAATGGAATCATGTCCTTTGCTTGTCCTGGGTAGGCCAACAACAAAGTCCATGGTCACATGGTCCCACTTCCACTGTGATATGGGTAAAGGTTGCATTGTTCCTGCAGGCTTTTGGTGTTCAGCTTTAACTTGTTGACACACGGAACACCTCAGAACAAACTCTGCAACGTCCTTCTTCATCCCAGGCCACCAATATAGATCCTTCAAATTCCGATACATCTTGGTGCTCCCTAGATGCATAGCATACATGGAAGAATGGGCTTCTTCCAGGACTAACTTTCTCAAGTTGTCCACATCTGGAACTATCATTCTTCCATTATAACAAGCTACTTGACCCTTTGAGTCATGAAAACCATCTTGCTTCTCATTTCCATACTCAGATCTTATATGTTGAACTACAGCATCACCTAGTTGTGCCTCTTTAATCTGCTCCCTTAGGGTAGGTTTAATATGCATCTCAGCTAACAAACCGGCTAACAATGACACCTTTAACTGTACATTGTCTTGCCTTAAAGAGATAAGCATATCTCTCCTAGAGCATACTAAAAAGTTTAGTTGTGCTCTATTCATGGTTGATGTTGCTGATTTCCTACTCAAGGCATCTGCAACAACATTAGCCTTGCCTGGATGGTAATCAATTGTACAGTCGTAGTCCTTGATTAACTCCATCCAGCGACGTTGCCTCATGTTGAGCTCATGTTGAGAGAAGATATACTTAAGGTTTTTGTGGTCTGCAAAAATCTGGAATGTCTCTCCGTAGAGATAATGCCTCCAGATTTTCAAAGCATGAACCACAGCAGCTAACTCTAGATCGTGTGTTGGATAATTCTCCTCGTGTTTCTTAAGCTGTCGGGAAGTAAAAGAAATCACTTGTTTATCCTGCATCAACACACATCCTAGTCCGTTCTTGGAAGCATCACAGAAAACTACATATCCTTTTCCTTGTTCAGGTAGCACTAGCACAGGTGCACTTGTCAATCTTTCCTTCAGCAGCTGGAAAGATTGTTGACACTTATCACTCCAAGAAAAAGAAACATCTTTCCGGGTTAACTTGGTCAAAGGTAAAGCTATAGAACTAAAGTTCTTAATGAACCTTCGATAATAGCTAGCTAACCCCAAGAAACTTCAAATCTCCGTCGGTGTTTTCAGTTGTTCCCATTGTAGAATAGATTCTACCTTTGTAGGGTCAACTCAAATTCCCGAGGCGGATATTACATGTCCAAGAAAAGATACTTCCGGCAGCCAGAACTCACACTTGCTAAACTTAGTGTACAACTTATGTTCTCTTAGCAAGGTCAAAGCTTGGCGAAGATGCTGCTCATGCTGCTGAGCATCCTTACTATAAATCAGTATGTCATCTATGAAGACGACAACACACTGATCAAGGAAAGGTTGAAAAACTCTATTCATGAGTTCCATAAATGCAGCTGGTGCATTGGTTAGTCCAAACGACATAACCGTGAACTCATAGTGACCATATCTTGTCCTAAAGGCAGACTTGGATATGTCACTATCCTTAATACAGAGTTGGTGATATCCAGACCTCAAGTCTATCTTTGAAAAGACTGTTGCACCACGCAACTGGTCAAAGAGATTATCAATCCTCGGCAGAGGATACTTATTCTTTATTGTCACTTTATTGAGTTGTCTGTAGCATAACTGCATTGACCCATCTTTCTTTTTAACAAACAAGACCGGAGCACCCCAAGGTGAAATACTCGGTCGGATAAAACCTCTCTCAAGTAACTCTTGAAGTTGTTTCTTGAGTTCTGCCATCTCGGCAGGCGCCATCCTATACGGAGTTTGAGCTATGGGTTTCGTATCTGGGATCATATTAATTTCAAAATCAATCTCCCGGGGTGGTGGTATACCAGGAAGTTCTTCAGGAAACACATCCTCGAATTCCCTGACTATGGGAACTTCAGCAGGATTGGTCCTTTCCTTGGTAACATCTACCACATGGGCTAAGAATGCATAACATCCTTGCCTCAATAGCTTATCAGCAACCATAGCTGACACAAGACAGGTGGGCAGAATCTTTCTTTCACCTTGAAAGATCCATGTGTTGCTTTCATCAGCAAACACAGCCAATTTGGACTCACAATCCAAGACAACTCTATACCTTTCTAAGGTATCCATCCCAAGGATTATATCAAATCCCTGCATATCAAGTGGTATAAGATCCACTTGAATGCGATGGTCAGAAAGGAAGAGGATGCAGGGAGAACATACCTCTTGCAAAATGGCAGACCCACTCAATGGAGTCTCTAACAACAAACTATCTGCTCTATGAATAACAGTCACATTGCAGTTACGAATCACTTCACGAGTGATGAAAGAGTGCGTAGCACCCGGATCAATCAGAACAGATACATCACAGGATATAGACATATCAGAATATAAAAGTTTCATCTGACCTGCCACTACCCGTGGATTTACCACTGCCTCAGGTGGGTTCATAGCATAGAACCTCGCAGTCGCCTGGTGTTGAGGTGGTGCTGATGATCCAGCTTGAGATGCTTGTCCACGTCCTCGAGCTGCTCCTTGATGTTGTCTATTCTGAGATCCCTGTTGATTCTGTCTCGGGGTTTGTTGTGTCACACCGACAAGCCTAGAACGGAAATCCTTCATCAAGTGTCCCACCTTACCACAGTTGTAGCAACTCTTCTCCTGTTGCTTTGGTCTGGGTGGTCCAGTAACTGACACTGATGCAGAACTATGCGTCCCTTGAAGCGGTTGACTCCATCCTCTACCTCTGCTTGGTGTCCATTGAGTTTGAATACTTGATCTGGGTGGTGGAGGGTTAGGTGCAGAGAATCTAGGTTTCTTAGAATCCCTAGATGAAGAACCCTGGAACTGTGGATATCTTTTATGGGTTTGTCTTTTCTCAACCACAGATCTCTCTATCCTTCGGACTGACTCAACGAAGGTAGAGAATCTCTCTCTATTTTCTAAGGCAGACACAGGGGTTGACATATCAGAATTCAAACCCTTTTCGAATCTTCTGATTCTTTCCTCATCCGTAGCAGCCATGTGCGGACAGAACTGCAATAACTCCATGAACTTAGCTTCATACTCACTAATGTTCATCATACCCTGCCTTAGTTTCTCAAACTGAGAGATCTTCTCATCTAGGAAGGTCTTTGGAAAATATCTATTGATAAATTCCCGACGAAACTCTTCCCATGATAACTCTACTCCAGGTCTCTTCTGCTCTTCCATATTCCACCAGTGACCAGCACTGCCTTTGAGAAGATAGACAGCATGTCTAACCTTCTCAGCTTCTGGAATCATAAGAATCCTGAAAGCCTTCTCCAACTATGTCAACCATAAGTCAGCATCTGCAGGGTCGGTTGTTCCAAAGTACTCGGTAGCTCCGACACGACGAATTCGTTCGAATGTCTTACCGATACCTTGTGCTTCAGACTGGACAGGTGCCCTAGGTGCAGGAATGGGCATCCTATCGGTTATATGTGTCATGGCAGTCGTGAACTGCCCGAACATCGTCTGTACAGCCGGATCACACATGTCAGCTGGGTCGAACTGGGGTGGTTCTCTTGGCGACTCAGGTGCAGGTTGTTCTATTCTCGGAACTCTTGCACCGCCTCGAGGTGCACTAGCACTACTCTCTGCCACGTGCTCATCACGATGTTCTAAAATTCTTATGTATCTTCTTCTCCTGAGGAGCAGAAGATTCTATTAGATGAGGAAGGAGTACTAAAGGTAGACTCGACATCCTAAGTCCTATGCCTCTGTAGACTCAACTGAACCTGGAGCTCTGATACCACTAGTTGTGGACTCTGATCTCCAAACCATGACATAAACACGATTAAAACTTAGCGGAAGCGAATCGGTAATCAGCGGAAGACAAAAATCACGGGAAATTAAAACTTTTCATGACAAGAGCTTGAATCCATAAAAGCTTCTTTCATAAAGATAGATAAACTGTTTACATCTCAGGATAATTACTTCTCAAGTAATTATATACATCAAGATACAAAATCTCAATATTACTATACAAAAGACTCCAAGACCTGAGAGTACAGAGGACACATAGGACTGACTCTAACTACACCACATGGCAGGACAAATCTCCACCTGAGATTACTGCTGCCCCTGGTGCTGCTGCTGCTGAGACTGGTCACCTGTAGGCTGGTTCCTTCGTCTCCGACGTCCACCTAAAAAGTTGAAGCCTACGGGGTGAGACAATTATACATAATTGTCCCAGCGAGAGTTATAACTCTTCGCCAGAAGCTTTATTATAACATCAAAGATTATTTTAAATAGTAAAGCCTTCAAAGCATTCTATAACAGTTGCAGGTATAACAAGATCTCTACAATTTAGGAGATATGGAGAATATCAACATTATTGCAATGTAACATCAATCAACTAACTTGGAGTCATCTCTAACAAGTTATACTACATGGTTGATTATGTTTTACAAACAACATTATGCCCTGTGGAGATGAGGCTTACCACTCATACTCCAACTGATTGCTGAGAAGCCGCATCAGTATCATACATAGCTCATTAAGAGAGTCGGATTCTCATGACCTTCACCTTCCTCAGTCAGTAAGAGGATCACTTGTAGGACATCTCGTGTCTCTACTACTATAGCTCACCAGGGTAAACTGGTCCTTCGCTATTCTAGAGTCATAGTGGCGTTCTGTACTCTCTTCGTCATCGGGAGGTTTCATGTTTACCTACCACTGATACGGATATCTGTGCTTTCTTCGTCATCAGGAGGTTTCATGTTTACCTACCACTGATACAGTATGGAACTATAGTGAAGGATGGATGGATTCCACATCTACATCACTTTCCTACACTAGGATGTAAGGTTCTACACATCCATGTACCCCACATACTCAAAAGTATGTGCTCCAGGAGTTCCCCGAGGAAAACCTGTTTCACCATCACTTAATTTCTAACAATGATGGATCTATGATCAGGGCGCTACATTATACTTGATTAGTTAGGTACATTCAGTATTCTTTAACAACATACATTGTTCTTCAAACAATAACAGTAGCATAGCAGCTATAAAAGAAGAATACTAAATGTAACAGGCCTAACTCATATCAATCATCATTTCTCATTATCCTCATCACAAGTCATCGCTAAGGCATGACCTTGATGGTATTCATGGCTCTCATAGCCCATTATCAACATAGGATGCCACTGGCAAGGCATCAGATTACTTTACTTATTCATAAGGCTAACAGCATGCCTTTAATGAATATAACATCAACATCCATACCTGGATATGATTACCTTCATATCAGAACCTGCATGGTTAATACATCTGATAAAGGTAATACAACAATAAGGAATGTACTTCCTACTCTTGTCATAAGAGTTAAATCTCTAATTCACATCAAATAGAGTTTAATACTCAAAAGCATGCCATTTCCCTTGAATTAGGGTTTACTATTACATGTCATTACCCTTGAATTAGGGTTTACTATTCACATCAAGGTGAATTAAACTCATAACATCATCATGTATGAGTAACATCTTCATTGATGCTCTTGGATTAGTTAAAGGTTCATCATTTATCATAATTAGGGTTTCTATGACCTCACCCAGATGGACCATACCCTAATTATGCTCACTTATGTGCATTGGAGATGCTTTGCTTGAGTTTCCACTTAAAAAGGGTACTTTCTCTCTCTAGAAGTACTTTCTCTCTCTATAAGTACTTTCTCTCTCATCATAATGTTAGGTGATGTCAACATCACCCTAAAACAGGTTAGATTGAGTCATCATAGGCTAACATAGCCAAAAGCATCACCATTATGTGATTAGAGTTACTTTCTCTCTCTAGGGTACTTTCTCTCTCTAGAGTACTCTCTCTTTCATCATACTAATGGTTGATGGTAACATTAGACTAGATCAAGTTGGATAGAGTCATTATGACTAAAAACATCATTCTCATGTAATTAGGGTTTGAATTGAGCAAGGTATAACTCAATTGACCCTTTAGGGGTATTTTGGTAATTCACCCCATTGATCATCATTATGGTCAAAAACCTTAGTCAAATAACCCCTTACTATCCTAGATTATCATTAGGGTTTGATTTGGGCAACATTGCACTATTTACATCATCAAATGATTGAATGAGGTCAACCTTGAATCACATTGATTGATTTCAATCATTAATCATCAATTGAGTTGAGATTGGTTGAAAGTGTTGACCGTTTGCCCACTTTGACTTTCCAAGACCGCGAGCCTCCTTCTAACTCCAAGACCGCGAGCCTCCTTCTAACTCCAAAACCGCGAGTTATCATGCATTCAAGACCGCGAGCCATCATGCATCCAAGACCGCGAGCCATCATGCATCCAAGACCGCGAAGACTCCAATTGAGGTTAAGACCGCGAGGGTCATGAAGACCGTTTAGCTAGTTTGACCTCAGGACCGCGAGGCCCTTCGCGGTCTTGAGACCGCGAGCCTCCTCTCGGTCTTGATACCGTGAGCCCCCTCACGGTCTTGAGACCGCGAGCCCTCTCACGGTCTTGAGACCGCGAGGCTCTCATGGTCTCAGCCGCTTGGTCCTTCAATCAAGACTCAAAGATGCAACCGATAATGTCAATCGAGGTTGAAGCCTTCAAAAGGTCCCATCTGTGTTGACCACCTATGGATTGGGTTAATTAAGTTTATGCTTAACCAATTGGTCATTCAATTGACCCTAAATTGTTGACCAATTATGATTGAAATCGATTCAATTAGGATCTATCAATGTTCACCCATCAACACTCAACAATGTGTATCAACACAAGGTTGGACCCTTCAATTGAGCTCCAATTGGGCCCAAACTTGGCCCAAACGGTCTTGAGGTCATGTGGGTGGACCCACATGGTCTTGATACCGTTTGCCCAAGATTTCATCAAAATCTAAGGTGATTTGATAGGGGTTGAACCATGATTGAGTCACAAAACAGAATTTTGATTAAATTGATAACTTATTTGCAATTGGGTCCTCAATTGGTCAAATTACTCAACTCTAGACCTTCAAACGGTCTTGGGTGATTGTCCTCTCGGTCTTGAGACCGTTTGGATGAGTTCCAAACGGTCTTGAGACCGTTTTCCCATCAAATTTTGGATTCTAGTGCAAATTCGTCAAGGTCTGACCCATTGAGTTGATGATCGTGTCAATATTTTATTGCAATGTAATTTGGTGTAGTTGTACCTTCAATTGGTCAACTATCCTTGACCCCAGACCTCCAAACGGTCTTGGTTGATTGCCCTCGTGGTCTTGAGACCGTTTGGTGACCCCCAAACGGTCTTGAGACCGTTTAGGTCAATCAACCCTAAAAACCCTAATTAGGTCACCATAATTTCAGTACTGATTTTACCTAGGGTTAGCCCTAGTATTCACCCTTCAACTCTTAGCCCGTTTGGAATTAGACCATCAAACTTGGTGAGTTGTTAATTAACATAATTTTGAACAGTAATCTCATACGTTCAACGCCTGGTCAACGACCTTACACGGTCTTGAGACCGTTTGCCCAAAAAGGCAATTTCAGACCTGTTTGAAAATCAGGAATAATTTCAAATAAAGTTGTTACTTAAAAAGGTCATATCTCCCGATTCCTTTGGAGTTCGCCTCCCACATTTTGAGGGTAATTAGCCTATATAATTAGGAACAGGTTTCTTATACGGTCCACGCCCGGTCAACGGGGCCAAACAGTCTTGGAGACCGTTTGCCCTGTCGCGGTCTCGAGACCGGTTGCTCACCTCGCGGTCTTGAGACCAAGAGTGCAAACTTTTGAGACCGTTTAAGGAAGTGAAAAGCGGTGGGTTTTTCTTGGAAATCACGCCTTCATCTCCTAGCTCAAGAACAGTACGAATATCCCATGGATTTACTTGCAAAATAGCAGGGAAAAGTAGGGAAACACTAAGAGCTATCATCCAATCCGCATATAAAGATGCACATAGTAAAGCATGGGTTTAGAGTTATAAAACCCGCCTAAAGCTTGCTTCTTGAGCTCCAAGCTTTCAAGCTCCAATCTCTAATGGCGTACTTGAGTTCTTACAGGTTGGCCAAGGTGAAAACTCCAAGGAAGGATGAAAAGATACGGCTAGAAAGGTAGGGTTTCAAGAATTAGCCATGAAGATGACCTTGAATTCGAGTTCTAACCATGGATATAAGCAAGAAGAGGGGTTTAAACCTACCTTGCACCCCTTGGTCGTCCTCCTTAGCTCCAAGGTAGTCCTTGGTCGTCTTTGGTGAAATGAAACAGTAAGGGAACGAAGGGTGAGTTCCCTTGCAACTAAGGGAAGGAGAGCTTATATACATGGGGTAGGATTTTCAACATTTAGTTCATAAGTTGTCCATAATTCCAACTAGGTCCCTCCTTCTTTACTTGATCGCCCCTTCCTCTTTAATCAAAGGACAAACCTTCTCTTAAGGTCTTAGGAAAAGAAGGTAAAGGAGAGCAAACTAATAATGAGGTACATACATTAAGAAATATTGCACATATACCCTGATTATTCAATCACAAGGCATATCTCATAACTTGATAATTCAATTGAGGTGACTTCCTCATCATTTCTTCTCTAAATGATGGAAAGAGTCTAAAAGATACATTATATGACATATTTTACAATTTACATCCCTTAATTTGGGTAAATTGCATTTTACCCCAAACTAGGGTTTCTAGCACCGGGATTGCTTCCACAGCTGCACCTTGGTGCCCCAGCTTGGGAAATCCCTCAAACTTTGCTAATAAGATTTCTCATGATGTCTCAACATCAGAGGAACATCTCATCATGTGCAAATTGCAAGCTAACCCTTTTAACTGGGTAAATTGCACATAGGTTCCTGTATATCAAAACAATGCTACTACTTTAAATAAAAGGAGCAAACACTGAGATATATGTTTCTGAAAACTTAATTACATGCTCAGAGTTAATCACAAGGATTTAATTACATATTTAGGCAAAACACCTAGGGTTAACTCATAACCCAGGTCAGGGATGTTACACTGAAGGCCTTATGATCGAATACCAAAGAGTTGGATCATTTCATAATGTGATCAGACAACCAAAGAGTTGGATCACTTTCAAGTACTTGACTACCAAAGAGTTGAATTACTTTATTTTCCCACACTTAACTACCAAAGAGTTGAAGTTCTTAGATATAATGGAACAAATATATTATGTTTCATTTGTTCTTAGAAATAAGTATGGAAATTCAAGCAACATATCATACAAGAACAATCGTTGCATCCAATATCATATGCCAAATATTTTACTACACATATACCACAAAAATATTGTATAATAACCCAAGTAAGAGGTAATGGCATACCTTGATCAAGATATCCTAATTATCACATTCCATGAGACAACTATCACTCTTATTCAAACCCTAATAAAGACAAGATCATGTATACCATGCATTAGATTCTACGTTACCTTATATCTCATCTTAACCCTAATATGTTCATTTTAGGGTTTGGTTTAGTCATTAAGATATTCACATTATTACTTGTCTTGTCATCTTGGTATTACGCTACTGGTCTTATGTTCTAAATTAAGATACATCATCTGATTATTCTATTGCATGTACTTATGTGTACAAATTAACCCTAGGTTACATGTATTATTCATATTAGGGTTTTTCATCATTTTAGAATCCTTTAACATGTAACATGATTTATATACATAATTATCATCTCATAATTCTATCAAGGATTCTAGGTATGTATATGAGCTATTACAAAATATTCCAACATTTATTGACAATATATGTATTTTCTACCTTTTATTTAGGGTTATCAGCCCTAAATAGCTATATGAATCATTGCATATGATTTCTTACATCAACATCTTAATTTATGACACCAGATGAATTCTAAACATGATTATATATTTATTGACATATTCTCATAATTTTAGGCCATCATTTGGTATTTATAACACATGATATGAGCATTATACAACTGACAAAATATCATTGATATTAGAACATCAAAAGCCTAATAATATGCTTTGATGTTGTTCTACACATTTTTTTGTATTTTTTTGGTAACTGAGCTAATTTATACAAATTATTGAAGATTTGAGAATTATTTGTGGTTTTTACCTTCTTCATCCAATATTGATCCGCCATGTCACCCCACAAGGGGCGCAAGTCCTTTTTGCTTGGGGGTATGCGAGCCGGTCGGTTATCATCTCCTAAACCCAATTCATGGTTGATCTGGCTGGTTCTCTAGGTCTGGGCCCAGTTTAGGGTTCCTTCCCTCCACTTTGACGCAAGCTAGACTCATTCTTGCATTCTCAACTTCAAGCGGTCATGCCCGCACTTTGCCTACACTTTCAGAGTTTTGTCCTAGGTGTCGCCATGGGGTAACAATAGACCTGTCAAACAGGTGGGTGGGTTGGGTCGTTACGGGTTTGGGTCTCGCGGGTGCGGGTCAAAAAGACTCAGTTCTAAACGGGTGGAAGAAAGATAAATCCAAACCCGACCCAGCGGGTTGCGAGTTGCCCGTGGGTGTCCATATAAAATTAAAAAAAATTACCATGCTAATGTTTGTTTACATAAGATATGGCACAAAACAATCACATTGACATGTAAACCTTTTTCATTTGTCCAAAAATTTTCTATAAGAAGAGCATCAAACAACAATACACCCATGGGCAGAGATGCTACATGCTAGTAAAGAAAAACCTCCACTGGCTGAATTAATTACCAATATTGTATAGATGCTAGAACAACAAATATAATACAGATTTTAGAAGCTTAACTCAAAAGCATACATCTTTTAAATAGCGAGGACCACCTATACCAAGCAACTAAACATTAATTGAACAACGTATATTATGAAGGAGGCATCCAAATGAGATAGGGTATAAATCGGAGAACTAAAAAAAGACTAAAACTTTGGCATGTTCCAAACAGCAACTCCACATTCTTTTATCATGCAATATGAAGATGACAACCAATAACTCGACGCCCTTTTTAATTTTCAATATGAAGGTGATACAACCAAAAACTCCACACCCTTTTAATTTGTAGTATGACGATGACACAACTTTATGTATGCCTCCCATTCTCACAAAATAATACAAAAGAATAAATTTTACAAACTATTTAATGAGTAAAAAATATTATAAACCAATCTATGTGTTTTGTTAACTTGGTTGTGGTTTAAAATTTGAGATAAGAGTACAAGACATATTTAATATTACCTATTACTAGACTTCAAATATATATATATATATATATATATATATTACCTATTACTACCAAGTGGTAGTGGCTTGGACGCAAACGCATGCAAGCGGCAAGTTTCATATATGTAATATGTGTATATTTTTTACTGATAAGTAAATCTTATATAATTATTTTTATTAATAAAATCAGTGTAATAAAGCGGGTCACCCGCGGGTGCCCGCGGATTGCCCATGAAACCCGCTAGTTAAACGGATGGGTATGGGTCTGGGTGTTTTCAAACGGGTGGTAAATTTTAGGACCCAAACCCAACTTAAAGGGGTCGACCCATGGGCACCTGCGGATTTTGACCCAGTTTGACAGGTCTAGGTAACAAGGATGAAAGCATCATCGCCTCCTCCTCCCTGGACAGCATCTCCAGGGTTTCTTGTGTGTCTTCTCGATGCCTCTGGCCTCTCTCCCTTGTGTCAAGTCTATAGACAAGCATGTGCTTCTCTACTCACCGCCATGACTACGAGATTCATCTAGCAACTGATGACATGAGGATGCACCTTGTCATACCCTCTTCATCCCTCTCGCATCCTTCTCTACTCGACGCGGCATGCACAAACCCCATCTCCATCCTACTTCACCAGCATGGTGTGGCTTGCGGCAGCATCTTCTCTCTCGAATCTTGATCTTCCATCGCAATGGGTTCCTCCCCATCTGCAGCGTGCACCACCGCTAGTCCCAACATCGGTGAGGGGCTAGCCGTGATCTCCTCCTACTCACTGACTGATGACACAACCACAAGATCTCTCCATGCTCCATTAGGTGCATCCAGTCTTCACGCTTGAAGAGGCTAGTTGTAGTCTTCTTTCTCAGCCCAGAGCTTTCACAGCGCTCTATTCTAGGTGCTCGTGAGTACCGCTACTAGACTAGATAGCTGGCGAGAGAGTGACCATGTTCTCCAGTCGGACGCCCTCTCGCTTCTGGCTGCCTCACGCTTGAAATGAGCGTATGGGTTGTAGATCTCGGTCATCCAAGGAACATTGAGTTCCTCGCCCCTATCACCCCATGATTAGTGATGGTGGTATCATGCCTCCTCACATCAACGACACAACTGCAGGGTGGGAGACGACTCATTCTACCCATACACATGGTTAAGACAAGGCCACATTGTGAATCTGTGGCATAAAAAAGGGATGCCTAGACATTTACACATCGTCAAGGGCAGCGTGATGTCTCCAACAATTCAAGGCCTATTCCATTTGATCCGAACTTAGTAATCAATACATCAAAGTTTCATTATTTAATTATTTTCAAGCCTAAGTTACTTCTTCTAGGAATCTTCAAATTTCATGATACTTTGGTCATAAATGTAGCATCATCATAGCTATGTTCTGTTAAATTTTTGTGCCAGGTTACCACTCTTTTTCCAATCAAATAAATATCTCTAAAAGGCATGAACCAGTGGATCTTAGTCATGATATAAATATCATTTGACATTCTAAATATTGACAAAACACTTGAGACTCTCAAACAACTCAACATGATTGACTTCACTTATGTCACTGTGTCACTGAACATTTAAGGATTCCAAAAGTCCACTCCATCATTGTAATATGATGTACATGTTTAGTTACATTCTATGACTACTATGTAATCAAATCTTGGTATAAACTCTTGTACCTCTTCTATATTTCTAAATTGTATATCGCATGCATGTTTGTGTCACTATTCATGTTCACGTGGTATCTCTTCTATTACGTGCACTATCATGCACCAAGTAGCATCCGTGGGTTATTGTGTCAAAAAATAAGATGTTACATGTACTATCTATTCATATTCTTCTGGTGGGCAGACATAATTTCCATCATCTCTTATCAAGGAAGAATTTCTAAAACTCCTAGTTTGAGACATAGGCTAGTGAAAACAATTCTCTTTGGTTCCTTTGGGTTGCAAACTTCTTGATTGTATGGACTTGAGTGCAATGGATACAAATCCCTACTACTTATATAATTGAAATACATACCCTCTATTTGTTCTCAATTAGATCCAACATGGTGCAAGATCAATGAGAGATTGATTGTTATAATTTGTTCACCTTATTTGTTGCAGCTTTATCATAACACAATTCAAGTACTTTATTTAACATCAACTTTTGTTATTGTCATCAATACATTCGGACACGGGCAGTGTGAAGTGTAGTCCTTAATTTATCCTGATCAATTGTCTATGAATTGGTGTTAACAGAGATGGTTGCAGTTTTGAGCTTCACATCAATTCTTACATGTCGAGATAGCATAGAAGTGAATGAGGATTAAGAGATCTAACATTGATAGCATTCTTGTGGTTGTTAGACTTAGACTTCTTTCAAGATCATGGGTTCCTAGAATTCAAAATGATGAAGAGAAATTGACTAAAGGTAGGTATGTCTTATAACTAAATGAATGGAAGTGCATCATTGGGAAAAATCTATCATGGACCCAATCAGTGTTCAGAAAAGCGCTATTCGGTGTACGGGCGGATGGGGCACTGAATAGAGTATATGCGGTATGCGGGAGTATATGTGGGAGTATATACGGTTTTGGATTTTTTTAATAAATTAATATACCTACGTATATTTATATATCAGTCATATAAAATTATATATTACATTGAACAATTACATACAAGGATAACATTGAATGATTAATTAGAAGAAAGGGAGCAGAAATATCATATAAATATTTAATTAGAAACAACAAAAATATCATATAAATTTCATTTCTTCAAGTCCATGTATGTGTGTTTGGAAAAGCGGTGATTAAGCGCCCGCATAAGCGGGTAATCGGCCGCATAATTGGGCCTAGACCGATTATTGGTCTGCTTTGACATATGCGGAGCGGTCCCCTGTCCGAACCGCTTAAGCGGCCGCACGGACCAATTTCCTGAACACTGGACCCAATGTTAAGAGAGATATTACCACACAAAAAGATGTCATGGTAATAGACACATTATGTAGTAATTTTTCCTTTGAGGATCCACTATATAGAAGAAGGATGAAACATTATATATTTTAAATGAAAATATTTTAGATGTCATTTTTTGTGTCTTGAACCATCACATGGAAAGATGATGAACGAAGATTATACCAATTCCATCATGATCTGGTAGTAAAAGCACAATTTTCACAATGCAGTGTAGTCATAACTAGTTGATTTTGGTATATAATTTATATGTGTCATTATGCACTCACTAAACGATCATATTTGTCTCATAATGAGGTAATGAGGTTACATCAAATACACTATATGTAAGGTGAGTGAACTGCCTTTTATGTAAAGGCAGTGTCAGCATGATTTTTTCATTCATTCATTTATGTCTAGATCATAACTCCTTATATCAAGGTCAAATGATGTACAAGGGCCACACATCCCGAGGGGAGACATTTTGTTTATCAAAGAAGGTAGGACAAACTATACATTTGGTAAGAGAATAAATTTGTAAGATGGCTGTCGAAATTAGTTGAAATGGAGATCAAAGCGTAAAACTCCAAGAAAAATGCCACAAAACATGAAACAAATTAAATGTATCATACATCTAGATAAAACATCTCAAATATTAGAATAAAATTGTGTATACATTCACATCAAGTTATAAATTAAAACAAAACACAAAATACTCAAAACTACATGTTCATGAATTGTGTGTAGTTTCATAGTTTTTGAGTTTGCACAAAAATATGAACAAGTATAAAAGCACATGTTAGGTTATACTCAATAATGCAAATTGTTTCGAGAATGTTGAAACAAATGTTTGCATTCTTTTGAGAATGTAGAAAAAAATGCTCCATGGTAAAAAAATGTATATAAGTAATGAAGGGTGATGGTTTAAAGCTAATAGGATAACTATATAAAACATACTTTCATGAAGCTAGTTTATCCTACTTACCATATTGGGATGAAATATTTTTAATTTTTGGCTTCTTCCATGAGGGATTTTGCTTCACAACATCATTTGTGAGATTTTAATTGGAAATGGCCCCATGAAAAACATATGGAGTGAGACTAATTATCATAGATGTGGGTTCCATATTAAAATGGAAATATGCATCATGGAAATGGAACAAACTCACTAACAATCAGGTCCATACTCAAGATCACCTTTCTTGCGTATTTTCATCCTTATATTGTGATTAGTTAGACTTGATGGAAAAACACAATGTAGAAAACACAAGCGACATACATACACATACATGAAAAAATCAAATGGGAAAAAATAGCATGATGGGGTTCATTTATCATTCCATAATAGAGAAGGAGATAATGTCCAACTTTGTACTAGTAAACCTTGATATGAATATGTAAGGGAACAATCCTAGAAAGGGAAAAGTTATGAGAGAGTTATCATGAAGATGTAAATTAATGGAATCTCTAATTGAGCTTTAATGCCTTTGACAATTACACATGGTAACGATTCATAGAAGATTCGGTTCTTAGAACTTGAGGGATGATCTTATCAAATTTGGTATTTGGTTATATGTGGGCTTAGTATGTTCGGTAGTGGATGTAGATTACATGTACCAGAATAAGGGTAGTTACCGGGTGGGTGATATGTACTTATTCAGTCGATGGTCAAGTTTGTGATTTATGAGTTATATTGTAATAGAGGCCAATTCAAAGCTCAACTACAAAATCCATGTTGAGGGTCTCATCCAAGATGTAGAACGGGTGTAGGCAGCATGAATCTCGCTTAAAATCGTGATTGTATAGATCACTTATCATTACTATTTGGATTATAAACATGTGGTCTAGATCTGCAATGTCTCTTTTTCATGGCCTTGAGCTCATGTGATTTGGCATCTCAATGTTGTATTCTAGGACTAAGTACTTCCTATCAAAATGGGGGAATAGTCGTCCCACTATTTGTTTCTTTATTGATATAATGATTTATAACTTGATTGTATTGACCTATACAGATATTTTACACCACAAATTTTTAGAATGTAATAGAGGTGTCCATGATTGTATTCAATAGTATATATCAGTATTTGGAGCACTAGATCGTTTATGAGCTTTCACTGAAGATACGACTCATTACATGTCATCTACGAAATCTTTCATACGGTTGAAGCTCATCATCATCTGATACCTATCGCACGTGGATGGTTAGCTTAAAAAAGTGGCTTTGTCCATGAAATTGTTGGTTGACTTGCAAAATGAGAGTGATGAGGAAACAATGACTGATATAGTATTTACCATAGTAAATGTCACCCTCATTCCAAAACATGTCTTCATGGAAGAGTCCAATCTCATCTAAAATTTCTGCACCAATTTAACTATAGAAGAACAACCTTTCGGACATAGCAGTAATGGAGAATCCGCTAGCTGACACATTTCCGCATGGACACGACCATCACTCTGATGGAAGAAACATCATGCTTGTTGGAAACCACCCTGCTTCAGATGTAATAAACGTCATGCATGCTGAACACTAATCTACTTTAGATGGATCAGATACTTTAATCATTGAGGTTGCAGTCCATCCTTTCGTTAATAGCAATCACACCTTACATTTAGATTATTACTAGGTTCCGTGTATCTGTTGCCCCAAATTTTTGTTTGTGGTTGGGATTGAGCACACAATCCAGGAATATGTGCATGGTTTGATCAGTGGCGAAGGTGAATCTGCATTTCATAGATGAAAATGAATCTATGTTTCATTGTTCCATCAACTTCCTGTCTACTTAGCAGCCCTTTTTCTATTTCATACATTCTCTTTTTAATCATGACCACAACTAATCCATGATACTCCAGTACGGAGGTACCCTATTCTACCGCCACCCAACCCCCAGTCCCATATGTTTGTCTGCCATTTCAATATTTGCAAGCATTAGTAGTCAAGCAACGTGGAGATCTATCTTTCAAAGTTCAGGGAACATGAGTATCAAACGCTGGCAACAAAAAATGATGTTAACCGTTTGGGTGCGTTGCTCTCTAGGGTGCATCTGTAAAAAGAGTAGATGACCCTCTTGGGTGTTTGCAAGTGCCACACTGATGCTAGAGGTTGAATCTATCATGCCTACATTAAGTTCCAATGATCTATCTGTGTGGAAGAGTTACATCTGCTCAAGTGTTTCAAGAAAACCATATCTTTGGTTAACAGTCACGATCACATGCACAAAATATATATATTTGGTGCAAGCCTGCTATCTGGAAATTGATATTTGCAGACTATCTTCACAGATGTGGGGATTCCTCCCCCCATTATGGTTTTCCGATTATATTTGTCCTCTTGATTATATACTCGATCATTTCTTGGGTCCCACTTTTTATTTCATCTGATTATTAACTAAAGTTTGAAATAATTGAGACCTTTATTGAGAAGGTAACCAAGAAGTATTTTGATCCTTCCATTGTTTATCGTTATGATAGAATACACATACTAATTCATGATTTTTATTCTCTAATTAGTTGTCAATTGGACTTGATTTTAGACCAAGAAAAGTGCACTAACATTGTAGTTTATTGTGAGAAGAAATGAGATCTTCATTGTCTTTATTGTGTTATTCTATAAATGTCACTTCTTATAGGGGGACTGAGATCTACAATAATAGCAACAAACATGATGAATTGAATCCTTCATCATATGGAAAGAACGCACTCACATTATTGACCATCATGTCATCATTGTAATATAGTCCATTGCTGAAGAAGAAAATGTTCTCTACATGTGATGATAGTTGCGACAAAGAGCTCAACAAACTCAGTACTACATAGAATAATAGATTCCTTCAATTCCAAACATGGAGGGGAGCTACTTCTGATATCGAGATGTCAAAAGATGGCAAGAGTGTAAATGAAAGCTATTTTTTTCACCACCTAATCTTTTTCAAGCATTTAGTGTTGTCTGAATGTACTTCACAATAATTAGTTTTTTATAATGTATTGTTTGTTTCTAATGACTCTACTCTAAATAACTATCTATCCAAACAGTTTCACAAGAAGACACCATAAAATTATAGGAAAACATACTTGTGCTCTATCACAACCAATGATTCATCCTAAAGCGATCAAGTATTTCCCAATTAACTATCATTCATCTCCAAAGCCAAGAGTCTTCTTTCTTTGAATTGAACTTTCCTTCTAAAGATAGGAATAAGGGACAAGAGTCTTTTATAATTATAACCTCTTCATTTATAGCATGAACATAAGGGAAACCAAAATAATAAAAATAATGTCTTTTGGGAGCTTTAGATAAAATGAGTAGGTGGCATGCTCATTACAAAGGAATCTTGTCAATTCATAAAAGTATATCACAGATCATATATCCACATCGAAAAATTATTTGTGTCCATATTAAATGATGTAATTACAATGGATCAAGAATCAAAGTCTTAGTTACTTATTCACACACTTTTTCTATCAGCTTTATTTGGAAAATTCAAGAAGCAACAAACGTCCTAACCTAAATGATACATTGTGCATCTCACAAAGAAAAAAATATTGGGCTTTGCACACAATTAAGGAAATAAGAAACTAAAAAAAGTAGTTTCCATGGATTGTGCATTTTGTATTTTAATTTCTTATCATATGCTTTCTTTTTCACCATAAACCTGAAGAAATGCTATCATATTATTCCTATTGAGGGATGGAATTTTATTATTGTTTATTACAAATCAAAATATGGGTAATTTTATTGCCATAAAGTTACTTTTGAGTGTAAATAAATCATATTCTAACTACCTTCATGTATGAAAATTATTTAAATCGTGGTTCTACATATTACACCAATATTTTTTCAAGGATCTATATTAAGTTTTTTTCTAGCATAGAATCCATTGTTTGTAATGATAGACATGAACCCTCATTTATTTATTAGTCAATATATTTTAAAACATAAAAGTATAAACTTAACTGGAAAAATAGTAAAATGAAAGTTATGACATAATATAACTCTTCATTCAATTGCGTGGTTGTACTTTAGGTTGAATTGCATGAAAATGCACATACATTTGCACAAATATATCACTTGAATCTTTTTACACACTCACATATTAAAACATTTTGTTTTAAGCACTTTAATAGACTCTCCAAACCCACCTCTAGATCTTCTACATGGAATGTGTTTACTATCACAAAGATTATAATCTTTAATGGATGCATTTCTTAGTATGAGAACTTCTTTGAACACATTCCCTTTGACATTTTTGATTAATTCATCCAACCATAATGATTGAAGCTTTATTACTATATGAATTATTGGTTTCTTTGTTAGATGAAAGTTTAATTATATACAAACAGAAAGAGATGGAAGATGATTTCAAGGACATTTAGAGTGCTTATAATTTTACATCATGAATTTGAGAACTTATTTTTACAAAATGAAAGATAAAATAAATAAAATTTTAGAAAACGTTGTTTTTCACAAGAATTTTCTATGTATGGTTGAGTTATCTAGATAAGGGAAATAATAAGAACAATAATTAAAAATGAACTAACAGGTTAATGTTCTTATCCTACATATTCTGATTCAATGCTAACACAATCTTTTATTTATGTATTATGACAAGGTCCCTTGTATAAACTAAACAATACATGACATAAAATAAGAAATTGCATTTTGAATATTTGTAATTTCCAACTCACTTTATGAATCGTACCTCGAATATCCTACAAGACAAAGTAAAGAATCATAATTCCATGTCATATAAATGCACTCATCAACTTTTCTCAAAATCAATACATATAACATATAACTACTACAAGTTTTAAAATGAAAGCATCTTTGTATAATGATGATAAGAAGAAGGTAGTTCCTTTAGTTGCATTTCCAGTGAGAATGAGAGACATGGATAAAACAATTTGTCCCAACCACCTTTGAAGTGAACAAATTATATAAAAAGTGAATCCTAACAGTAAAACAAATTAAGCTTGGACTATGAAGAACATGAATGATAACTCATGTTTTATATTTTATACAAAATTTTACTATATTTTGGTAAAAAGTTCAAACAATAATCAAAGAAATGAAACCATCAAGGATTACAACAAGTTTATAGTAGATGAATAAAAATCAATGTATTAAATCTTTATATTGATGGGACACATTGTTTTGACAAGAGCATGAGACAAATAAAAGACACACTATACACTATTTCATCACCACTAAATTATTTTATTGATATAAAATATAATACTATGTGTAGGTGTTAATTATTTTTGACATTAATATCACATTTAAGAAATCTTCTAACTAAATTTGGTGTTAATATTGTGACATAGCATATCGATTTACGAGTACTGCTAATAGAATTGAAGAAATATAGACAATTTCCCTTTCGAATGAAGTTACTCAACCAATTTAGATCCAATTATACAGTAATACAACTGGAATTAAAAATAAAAATTCAGCTATAATTTATTTGTCCATGTCACATTATAGTTGTTATTTTCATTTTTAGGATAGAAACACTTATTTATAAAGAATATATTGGATCATATTCAGTATGACAAATGTCTAGATCAATAATACTAATGTTATGCCTTAAATGGATATGAATAAATAAATATTTAGTAAAAAAAATTGATGAATTTGAAGTAAACTCTTAGTTTGAAATGAATTGAAAGAAATTAAAAAATTAATTAATATACAAAAGAACATAAGACTCAACAAATTTATGAAAATATATATGTGACAACTGATAGAAAAATATCACCATCTTTTTAGGTTACTTTACTATTATATTGGTCATTTAATCGACCTTCCATTTTGGAAAGTGAGAGGAAAACGTTCAAGGTGTTTGTATTCAGCCTATCTTGAGGACTTAAAGTTGGCAATTAAGGCTTGAACGTCTTAGGATTTGATAACAAAATGTTTTAATATGATTGTTCAAATGAATACGTGTTTTATGCAAAAATATTGTAACACAAATATTTTCCATAGAGTTACATAAGTTGTTGCATTATATGTTTAAAATAAGTCAAAGGAATCACAGCATATGGTTGTGTTTTCAATTACATGTAAATCTAAGTTAAACTAAATCTTATTTCTCAGATTAAAAGTTCATGATGTGGAATATTACTTATAAGAAAACTATCACCTTTTATATTAGATTAGTCAACAACATTTATTCGATTTCTATATTGCTAATAGTTTTAGTTAAAAGGAAAATCATTTTCTTAAAAAAATGGAAAATAATATGTTAACAAAAATGTATCAATTGAAATTAGAACAACAAGGTTGAAGATGGATATTTTCCTTAAAAGTTTTATGTTATTATTTACTTACACCTTTAACAACAAGTACAATGAATTCGTGTGGTCTCACAGTGAGAAGAAGCCATATCCATGGATTTAAATCTTCTTGAAGATGATAAAAAACTCATAAATGATATTCAGTTTGATGATGATTATGACTTTAAAGATGATCATTTTGAATGACTCGATGATATGAAATGAATGTGAGATTGACATAATTTTGATGAATATTTTTACCATCCATTTCGAGATCAAGGAACATGTTTATGCCAAACCGTTTGGAGAAAAAGTTGACTTTACATGAAATCATAATACACATGACAGTTATATAACAACTAAAAAACAGAATATAGACAACTATTTTATGTAGACTAAGGAAACAATAGTAAATAAATAGATGTTTAGATAGAAAAAGTTGTATTCTCCTAGTATAAACATTTATGTGCAAGTTCTCCTAGTAAAAAGAATTATATGCATCAAAGCAATAATGAAAAGAATGAGAAAGTAGTAACATCAACATTGTAGAAAATAAAAATGGAGGAAAATGGATAGAGTAAATGTTTATGTTATTTGCAACTATGTAGGTCATATGTGCATGACAATTAACCAATTGGCATTATGATAGGCCTCACCTTCCACCCACATGCTAGAACAATGCTTAGAAAAAAGTAAGATGCCCACATAATGTTTAAGAACTTGGGTGTGTCAACTAGGATCACAATGAGAAGAAGCCATATCCATGGATTTAAATCTTCTTGAAAAAATAACAAACTCATAAACTATGTTGAGTTTAATGATGATTCTGACTTTAAAGAAGATCATTTTAAATGAGTTCATGATGAAATGAATGTGATATTTAGATAATTTAATTGAATAATTTGACCATCCATTTCAAGATCATGGGACATGTTTATGTCAAACCTTTTAGAGAAATAGTTGACTTCACATGGAGTCATATATATGTGATTGTAATTTAATAATTAAAAAAGAGAATGTCGACAACTAATTCATGTAGACGAAGGAAACAATGGTATATAAAATAGATGTTTAGATAGAAAAAGTTATGTACTCCTAGTATAAAAATTATATGCATGTTCTCTTAGTAAGTATAATTATGAATCAAAGAAATAATGAAAGTTGGGAAAGTAGTAACATCAACATTGACGAAAAAATTGGAGGAAAATGGTAGTAGAAATATTAATGTGATTTGCATCTATGTAGGTCATGTTGTGCATGACAATTCACCAATCATTATGATGAAGGGCCTCACCTTGCATTCACTACTAGGACATTGCTTGGTGAAAAGTAAGATGCCCACATCTTAAGAACTTGGGCAGCTACATCAATGGCATGTACATCAGGTGGCCTCAAGTTTAGGTTGTTTCTACAACTTCCTCATATCGAGAATGGTGTTGCACAGTAATGTTGCAAGTTACAATAATAATGCATTTTGATGATTAAACTCTTAACTGCATGCATAACTCATAAGCACATTTTTTCTATATCGCAATGCCATTGTTTACTGAAATGTAGTGATTACAACTTTTCTAATAATTTGATTGGGGCCTCATAATATTTCAATATGACCACAACATATTTTGTTTTCAATACAACATATACACCTTTTATATTATAATTTCTATCCTTTATAACATTGACACTTGTCACTTCCATTTTCTTCTCACCCCTTTCGTACTCCCTTGCACTTAACAACCACCATAGCCCCCTATTTTACCATTTATTTCTTAACTTCTTTGTTTCACAAAAAAATTGCTAGGCTTTTGTTTCACATGAGAAAGTTCATGCACCCTAATCCTTCATTTAGTCTATTCAGGAGATTAGCAAGTATGTCATTGTCATCATCAACCTCAATATAATCCATTAATTCTCCTCTTTAAGAATTTCAAATTGCATTAATTTGGGGTCATTGCCCCTTTGATGCAACATGAATCCATCTTCTTGTTGTTAATAGTAGAAAATTTAGATTTACATGTGGCTATAGTCATTGCAAGTGTTTTGAAATGCCTTTTTGACATTAAGTTAACACAAGTAACAAAATGCACCACCCTTTTATTCACTTTTATGCTTTCTCATATTATAGCTTTGTAGTTGTAGGGATACACATTCTGCCTATGTTGGTAGACCTATGAATGAATTCATATAGTTCAGTTCCGCCACTAACAACTTGACATATTTAATGGTATAGGTGAGCTGATCCAAACTCACCAATGAAGATTTTTCATAATACCTAAAGTCACCTAGAGTTTAGAGACTTTTCCAATCAATGATATAATAATAATATATGACTATTCTTTGCTTGGTCAAAATTCACAAATTTTGCACAAGAAGCATTATTTTGTGAATAGTTGTGTCTCTTGGTAATTTCGAAATCAATTTATCCAAACCATCATTAAGTTGGTTGTAATTTCTTTTTTTAAGAATCAGTAGTGAACATAGTTATGCATACAATAATTTTTGGATACATTTTTAAATAGTCTTCCACATATTTGGTATGTCTTTCACGTTCTCTAAAACTCTCGAGCTTGTAAAAAATAAATATGTCATCCTCAACTGTAATTCTTTGAATGTATTGAAACTTGTATATTGAATAGTTTTCCTAATTTCTTTGAGTATAATTTTCTAAATAGAAATATTATTGCTATTGACAATGAGACTTTTAGGTCTTTATAATGCATTGATGTCCAAATGGATCAATGTACGCCTTTATTTTCAAAACCTAGTAGGGATGAGTCAAAGGTCAATAAGATATTTATGCTATGAACTGCAAGTAGTTGTTATATAAGGGACACTAACCATAAATCATTATTCTAGATGATGTTTAGGATTAATAATTTATACATTTATGAGTAGTGATATATATTGATATTAGATTAAGACATCATGTCATGGTTATGGGTTTATGTTGATAATATCCATGTATATGTAGATGAAGGGGAAATTGGACCTATCAGATTCATGATAGTGTTAGTGCAACTTTTCCTACGATAGTTTTGAGGACATAGTGTGATTGAATAAGGATATTTAAATAAACATTGACTATTCTTTTAGTATGTATAATTTAAAAATGAGTCACTTTGAGGTAACTATATAGTTTATATAACTTCTTCAAAGATAAATTACGTCATGGTAGAAATAGGTGGAAACTTGATGTAATTTAAATAATATGATGGAAGTGATTTCAACTTCATA